>JAQQSW010012109.1:0-12597 GCA_028646575.1 Pseudocheirus occidentalis | reverse complement strand
CAGATGCAGTGCTCTATCAACTGTACCACTAGCTGTTTCTTAGGGAAGAATTCTTACATTTGTTTCTCATGTCATATCACGTCATATCACATCGTATCATATATCATATTTCATGATAGCAATATCGACTCTTCATGTTCTTCTCCCTGATTATTTTTAGTCTGTTCATTTTTCACAAAATGAAATATTCCTTGTTGTTTCCAAATAAAGAAAATTGCCCCAAACTTAAAGATGCTGAGTTGTCTAATGTGTGGTCAGTGTTGAGATGCAATGAGACATTAATTGAGAAGTGATCTTGAAATCAGAAAACCCAAGTTGGAATCTCAACCCAGATGTTTGCTAGCTTTTTGATCATTGATGAATTACTTAATCAGTGGCACTGACTTCCTTTCAGTACCTCAAACTTCATTTTCTCTGGCTGTCTGCCCTGTCTGTACTGCTCTCCATCCTTCTTTCTGAGTCCTTCCTTCTGTGGCCTCCTTTGAAGCCTTGGCTAACATCCCACTTCCTATAGAAACCCTTTTCCAATCCCTCTTAATTCGTGTGGCTTTCCTCTGTGGATTATTTTCAGTTTATACTGTCTGTACCTTCTTTGTACTAGCTATTTGAATATTTTCTCCTCCATTAGACTGTGAGCTCTTTGAGGACAGGGCTTGTCTTTTTTTTTGCTGTTCTTTGTATTTCCAATTCTTAGCACAGTGCCTGACTAAATGTTTATAGACTAAGTGACTCTCACAGCCTTTTCTGTAAAATAAATATGATAATATTTATACTACCTACTTCAAAAAGGTTACACTAAGGAAAAATGATTTATGAACCTTAATTCAGGAATAAGTATTCAGAATACTGCATATATTATAAGATCACATATTTTGTAACTCTGAGGGATCTTATATATCGGTCTGCCCAAAGTTCCTATTTTAAGGGTGAGGACAATGAGATTTACGGAGGTTAAATTATTTCTGTAAGGTTACACAAGGAATAAATGACATAGGCAAGAGTTAAACTAAGGTTTAATGACTTCATCTTCTTTCCATTCAAAGGCAGCAGAGTACAGTTGTAAGAGTCATGACTGTGGAGTCAAAGGTTTGAAGTACATTCCTGCCACTTGTATGACCTTGGGTAAAATAGAACATCCCTGGCTCCTCCATTTTCTCATCTGTAAAATGAGCAGGTTGAACTAACTGGCCTCTAAGGTCCTTTCCAGCTTTAAATCTTTGGTCTGTTGTCCAATGTTGGTTTGGGGTATGTTCCAGGGAGAAAGGATAAATCACATCATTATTTAAGTAGAAGCTAGAATTGTGATGTTTGAAATGAAATGTGGGTTTTGGTGGCTGGATTTCAACAGTGGATGATAAATTGCTGAGAGATCCCTGGATGTATGATTTAAAGGCCCATAATTATAGTCATAGTTTCCTAGCATTTTAGGGCTAGAAAGAACCTTAGGGACTAGAGAGTCCAAATCCTTCATTTTCCAGATGAAGACTTTCCAACTCAAAGAGGTTGAGTGACTTGGTTAAGGTTATACAACTAAGTGAAGGTAAATCTAACAAGGAAAGGCAGAGAGAGACCAGGTTTTGTGACTTCTAGTCTAATATTCTTTCAATTTATCTGTGACAGAGAATGAGGAAGGATCTGAAAAAATACCTCTTTTCTCATAATTGCTTGGAGTAATTGGCAACTAAGAACAAAAATGAATCTATCCACAAATTGAACGAACAACAACAACAACAAAAGCTATTCATTATTAATATCTGAAATTTTGATCGTGCTTTAAGGGGTCTGAAACACGTTATTCACAATTCTGTGAGGAAGGCCGTATCCAGTTTTTATAGATGATAAATCTGAAGCTCAATAAGGAAAACTCATTTGTCCAAGAACATACTTTTAAGTGTCAAATCCAGCATTTTTGGTCTGATTTCCTAGAATGGGAACTCCTTGTGAGTAGGATGGTTTGATTCTTTTTACTTATACCCTAAGTGGCATATGCCTGGCAAATAACATATATTTTACAAATGCCTGCTTATTTGATTAGCTTTAGATCTTTCAGTTATACAAAGCAACTATAATGTGTGCAGAACCAGGCAAGTTGTAATGAAAAATGTAAAAACATTTCTACTATGAGTAAGCTGTTGTTTTGATGAGAAAGCAGCTACGTACATGGCAAATAAAGCAAAATATAAAGACAACATATTAGTAGATGCATGAAACTGGTAGAGAACATATTTATTTGATACTCAATACATATGTTCCATGTCTATGCATATGAATGCATACATATATAATATAAGGATTATGAATATCAAAGTGTTGTGCCACAAAATTTGTTTGGTAAAACTTAAGGAGAAAGGTGGGCTTTAAGCTCTTTATTCAATAGTGTAGAATTTGAGTTGGCTGAGAGAAAACAAAGGGCATTCAAGATGAAGAGAATCACATGAACAAAAAAATAAGTCAGCTGGAATGATCATGATTTATGTGGGAAAGAATAAAGACACTAACTCAATTGAAGTGGAGAGACAGGATGTACAAGACTAGAAAGGTAAGGGTCCTGATGTATTTTGCCCTGGTCAGACAATGTGGAGCATTCTGCTCAGTCTGGAAAGTCCATTTTAGGAAGGACAGACAACCTGCTGTGTTTAGAGATGTTCAGTCAGAATGGTGAAAGGCCATGAGATTGTCCCAAAGGACAGCATAGGCTTACTAGTCAAAAGCACTAGGGATGTGAAGTGTGGATGAGAAAAGAATTGGAAGTAGGGGGGAAAGGAAATTCTAACTGTCTTCCAGTATTTGAAGATATGTTACCTGGAAGAGAGATCAGACTTGCTGATCTTGGCTCCAGAGATCAGAACTAGGAGCAATGTCCAACATTTTCAGAGATGCCAAGTTAGGCCTCTTATAAAGTAAAACTTGATAGTAATTACTTCTATGCTTGATGGATTTCTGGTCTTTTTGATGCGGGTAGTTACTTCTCTGGTAGAGATACCAACACATCCATTCGTGCCTTCTCAGCCTGTGCTATTCTTGCTCCTATATCTGTAATTTCTCCAAATGTTCTAGGTCCTTCCTTTAACTCTTTTGACATTTTGCAGATACCAACAAAAAAGACAATCTGTCCATTATTTATCCTTTGATCTCATTATGTGTCTGATCCACTTCCTTTTCTGGTCTTATACTTCTTCAACAATATCTTTTTATGCTACTTCTCTTAGGTAGTTCTTTGGTAATAAGTTGCACCCTTTATTTCCATTATGCATCACTCCATTCCCCTTGGAAAAATTGCAACTTTCAATCTTTGGAGACTGTGGTATTGAATGATTTCTAATCATATAGTAGCAATGGAAAAATACTGGTATTAAAATGATGGGTCTTTCTTTAAGGAAGAAACTTGGGTCACTAAAGGAATCAGAGTATTTTCCAAAGGCAATCCAGTTTGTTTTCTTTCTCTTATTGAATTCTGGGCCTCCTTTCCACTATCCTTTCTGAAAAGTCTGTCCAAGTTATTGGTGCTGCATGAGTGCTATGTCCCTCCAACTGCCTGTGCCTGGACAAATATAATTTTTCATCCTTTTAATGTTTCCCAAGTGGAGAGAGAGAGGGGCAAAACTCTGTTGAGCAGTGGTTCTCAGCCTGTGGGTTATGTTCAATTTGTAACAATGAAAATACATCCTGCATGTCAGATAGATTCATAAGAGTAGCAAAATTACACTTATGAAGTAGCAATGAAAATAATTTTATGACTGGGGGTCACCACAACATGAGGAACTGTATTAAAGGGTCGCAGCATTAGGATGGTTAAGAACCATTGCGTTGAGTGATTATGGGTAGATACTTAATGAATGTTGATTGATTCATTGATTGATCAAAGCAGCTTGATATCATCTAAAAAAAGGAAATTTAGGAGGAACTTACCACCTGTCAGGAATTCCTTGTCCATTTGGATTCTGGGTTGGTAATCCTCTGAGATAGTAGTAAGTGCCTTTTGCAAAGCGTCTTTAAAGCCTTGATTGGTATTTGTGATCAGAGAGTTATCAAACAAAATATTTGCTGCTACATCTTTCACACCTGTAGTGTTTTAAAAGACACACACACAAACACACCTGTGTGTATGTATGTATGTATATGTGTATACATATATATGTATACACACACACACACACACACACATATATATATATACACATATATAAAACAAAGACACCTTGTGGGAAAGGTACTTCATGATAATATTCTGTTCTATATAATCTAATGCTCCTTTTATTGCTAACAGTGGAAAGCCATAGTCTCTGAAACTTTCAGTTAATTTATGAAAGCATTTTCTTTCCACTGTCAACAGTGATGCTCTCATTAACTGGGTAGCTTCTTCACATAAAGATTTTGTAGAGATGGGAAAATAGGCCTATGGGATGATAGTTGTGTTTTGTTGATGAGTTTTTGTTTGTAGAATAACAGCCATGATTTTTCTCCCAATTATATGGTATCTCCCTCTCTTTCAGATTTCTTGCTAACCTGTCTTCCAATACTATCAAAACTGAATTGGCTCCAACCTAGATCTTTTTGGTGTATTTCTAGCTACTTTTCTCATCTTTGTTTTCTATAGCATTATTTCTATATATACAATAGTATATAGTATTTATAATAATACATAATATACAATTTTTAAAAGCCAAATGTGACTTTAATATAAAATAGTAAGTTATAATATTAACAATGATGATAATCACACACACACACATACACATAGTGATTTAAGGTCTTCAAAATACTTAACATTTATTGTAGCGTTTGATCATCACAACAAATCTGTGTTAGGTGCTATCATTATTCTCATTTTACAGAAGAAGTAAATGAGGCAGAGTTTATGTGACTTGCCCAGACTCACACAATTAGTGTCTGAAATATTTTCTGTTTCTTCTGTTGTTGTCCTAACAATTAGAGGTACCCCAAAGTGAAACTGGCTGCTTGAGAGAATGGTCCCTTGCCATCCCTTGGAGGTATTTAATTAACATTTAGATACCTACCTACTGGCAAAACATCATAGAGATCATTCTTATTCAAGTACAAATTGGATTAACTGGACTCTGGGAACCTTTGCAATTCTGATGTTCTGTGATTCTGGAGAGTCCATTTGGGGAATTTGTGAGAAATAAAGTTAAATGCTCAATACAGGATCAATTGATTGAGGATTCTAAATGTTTTGCTGAATTCAATCTTGATTCAAAAAGTAACTGAAATTATTAATGTTTATGAAGTAGGTAAATCCTATGAACAATGTACAGTTTTAAAATGAAGAAGATTAATTTGGAACTAATATTGTCAGATGGACCAGGGAGGGCAGCAATCGAGTCAAGGGAAGAACTCGTAGCTATTACATTGATTCAGACAGATTATTTCTGGATTAGAGAGGTGGCAGTGGCAATGAAGAAAGGACCAAGCTGAGATATAATGGAAAGGAAGAATGGAGAGGATCTAGTGATTTTGTAGGAAATAGAAAAGAAGAGAATCAAAATAATGATTACATTTAATAGAAATATTAAATCAGCAAGTGTACATTAGCTGTAACAGGTCATAGTATGAAAAACTTGAATTTGTAATATAATTTGATTGCTATATACACTATCTTTCCACACTGAGATTGGATGGTAACATGTCCAACACCTGATGTGAGTTCATTACCTTTGGTTTTTATATTAACTGGGCATAGTTTATTAATAAGTGGCCGTGGCATAGCTGTCAATGATGAAAATACAATTTTATCCTCCATAATCAAAGATGAATGCAAGGTTTCAAACTTGAAGGCCTAGGAGATTGTTGGCAATGGCAATCACCCATATTTGTTTAGCACTTTAATATTTGCAAACAATAACTATGACATATGTTGTATACCTATTATGCCCATTTTAAAGATGAGGAAATTGGGACTATGAAAAGTTAATGATAGGATTCTATGTTCAATTATAGATCTAGAACTGGAAGGGACTCCAGAAGATATCTAGTCCAACTACCTTATATTACAATTGAGGAAACTGAGGCCCAGGAAGACTAAATGAATAGCCCAATGAGTAAACAATTAATGAAGAGTTTGGACTCAGTACTCATGGCTGCAATCAAGCACTCTGTCTTCTCTTTCTCACCTCTATTACATATTGGGACAATGCATAGAATAAAATGATGCTGGGTTTTAGATATTTTGAATATGTGGTGATTAGAAAATTATTCTGGAGGCATCTAAAAATCTGGGACTAGATCTCAGGTAAAAGGAGATAGAGATTTTGAAATTAACAACAGAAATGAAATGACCAGTGAAGCTGTGGGGGTTATTGAGTTATTTGAGGGAGAATGTAAAGAAAGATCAATCGGCTAAAGATGAAACTTTGGGAGACACCCAAATTATAAGATGATGACAAGGATACAATAAAGTAGACAGAAAGCACATTCCAAAAGGCAGGAGAAGAACCAGAATAATAGTGTCATGTAAATCAAAAGACAGAAGAACCTTTCAAGGAAAGAAGTAATTAACAATGTCAAATTCATTTGATGCTTCAGGAAATATGAGAACTGAGAAAATAGTATTATATTAAGCTAGATGGTAAGTGATGACTTTTAAGAGAACAATTTAAGGTAAGTAGTGGGAATAGCAGCCAGACTGGAAGAATGGAGCAAGTATTAAATAAATGAAGCACACTACCATTTATTGAGAAATTTGCCTATGAAGCCGAATTCCTGGGAAGAAGTAATTATTCCATTTCTCTTGTTTTTTTTTTTCCCCGAGAACATAGCACTATTTATTTTTGTTGTTGTTGTCCAATCATTTCAGCCCTATGTGACTCTTTGTGAACTCCTTGGGGGTTTTCTTGTCAAAGATACTGGAATAGTTTGCCGTTTCCTTATCTAGCTTAATTTACAGATGAGGAACTGAGGCAAAAACAGTTAGGGGACTTTCCCAGGATCGTGCTCTAGTAAGTGGCTGAGGCCTGATTTGAATTTATGAAGATGAGCCTTTCTGATTCCAAGCCCAGTGCTCTATCTACTGGAGCATCTAGCTGCCCCTAGTACTATACCCAGCACAAAGGAGGTGATTAACATGTACTTATTGATTAATTGATTGATTGAAGGAATGTAGAGATGTAGGATAGCCTACAAAAAGAGCAGGGATTTGAATTCAATTTGTTAAGTGCTAACTATGTAGAAGGCCCTGGGCCACTGATACAAAAAACAGTGATATTATTTGCTTCCAAGAAGCTTACTATCTAAATGGAATGCAAGATATACCTAAAAATTTAATTATGATATAAGACTGAATGGGAGAGAGACAGCTACTGCCTCTGGAGTTACAGGATCTGTGTTCAAATCCAACACTACCTATGTGATTTGGGGCAAGTCATTTGACCCCCCCCTGGGTCTTTATGTCCATCTTTTTTAAATGTGATGGATGTACTAGGCTACATCTGAAGACATTTCAGCTTTATATTTAAGATCATTTAAGTATAAAGAAGTTCAGATACAGTGCTCAAATTTCTCAACAGAAACTTCAGGAGATACAGGTTTTTAAAGCTGTGGAGTGAGATGGGAAAAGTCCATTTCTGGAAGAGAAGATGATATGAACAAGAGCGACAAGACTGGAGAAGGCCAGATTTTTACAGAAGACATTAAATACTCCTTTTCGGACGGAACTTAGATTAAAATGTGTTTATGTGGTTTTCCTTCCTAAAGTAGAAGAGATTTGTTCAAACTGTAGGTAGAAGTGAAGGAGACAGGAGGGGAGGGGGAGATGCTGGAGAGATAGAGAATATGTGTAGGAGGGAATTCGTTCAGGAGGCAGGAAGGAATAGGATTCAGAGTACAAGTGGAGGAGTTAGCTTTAAAGCAGAGAGACAGCCTATTTTCTAAGACTGCTGGAAGAGTGAGCTGAGATATAGAGAGACAAGGATATGTGTAACATGAAGAGGAATAGACAGGAAACCTTATATTGAATGGTTTCAGTCTTCTAGGTGAATTCAGTTCAATTTGACTGGCGCTGTCATCAGCTGTAACTGGGGAAGGGAGGAGTTGACAAGGCAGGCTTCTCAATATCTATGATAAACCAGAGGACAGAATACATAACTGAAATCCTCTCATTGTATTTGACTCAGTAGTATTTTCTTGCTTGCCTGCCACATTTTACACACATGATTAATTTTTTTAAATGGTCATTTTTGCATCCTCACCCTCCCACAAACCATTCAACAGAAGAGCAGAAGAGCAAAACAAAGGCCTGGTTAATGTCAAATATAGATCATTTGTACAAGGATAATCATGAACTTACTGTACTTATAAAAAAGAGCAGTTAGGTGGTGCAGTGGGTAGAGTACTGGTCTTGAAATCAGGAAGACTCATCTTCATGAGTTCACATCCAGCCTCAGATACTTACTAGTGTGTGATCCTGGAAAAGTCTCTTAACCCTGCTTGCCTCAGTTTCCTCATCTGTAAATTGAGCTGGAGAAAGAAACGGCAAAAAGCACTCCAGTATCTTTGCCAAGAAAAGACCAAATCAGGTCACAAAGAGTCAGAAATGACTCAACAACAACAACTTGTAAAAAGCTCATCAAAACTATATTTTTCTGTTATGGGAATTTCAATAGTTTGTGTCTGTCTTATTTAAAATCATTGAAGAATACAAAATTCTATAGCACTGAGAAGGACAGTGACTTGCCCCCAATCACAGAAGAATTAAAATGCAAGTGATATGATTCTAAGATCAGGGCTTTTATTACTTATTTATTTGCTGTCTCTGTCTCTGTCTCTGTCTCTCTTGCTTTTTGGAGGGGGGAAGGTAGGGCAGTTGGGGTTAAATAACTTGCCCAAGGTCACATGGCTAATTTTTTTTGTGTTTAGTGTCTGAGTCCAGATTTGAACTCCTGACTCTGAGCCTGTGCTCTATTCACTGTGCCATCTAGCTGCGCTCCCCCCCTCTCTCCATCTCTCTCTCTCTATTTATAGCAAATTAGATGACTGAAGAAGTGTTTGGAGTAAATTATGAATATATCTTGTACAAATACTAAGAAAATAATGCTTTTATAGGAATGACCTCTTTACTATTTATTAGCTCTCCCACTTGGACTCTATGGTCGCATAACTTGATTATTGTTTTATCTCTCCCATTATAACAGAATGAATAGAATCCATTTTCACAGATTTTGCTTTTGCTATAAATTACTTAGAATAAAAATCTTTGCGTATTATAAAAAATAGATAAAAGCTCATGATTTTAAAAAATTGCGATGACTTGGTATTAAACTATTAATTTAGTTTGTTTTGCAACTCATCTTTTTAATGGTAGGAAAAGAAAAATAAGGCAGTTGGAAATCAAGACATATGGTGTACTTTAAAGAGCACAGGATTGGGAGCCTGGCTGAATTTTAATCCATAGCCACCTTTAGGACCCTGATCAAATCAGTTTATTTCTCTGGGTCTCAGTTTTTTTGACTACAAAAGGACACATCATGCTTTTATAACAAGATAGTAAAGTAAAATAATGTACATCATAATTGTGACAATGGAAAATAATTTAATCTATTGAATTAGGAAACAAATTTTACAATTTTTAAGATCTTTAGAGCACTTTGAATATGCAATATGTCCTTCTTTTACTCCAATCACTTCTTTTTACCTGATGCAGAATTGATTTCGAAAGATTTTGGCACATATTCTTTAATTCTTCAGCGTGAAATGATAGCTCACCTTAGATATTAACTGCACCTTTGAAGCCTAGTCCATGTTCCTAAATTTAATCTTTATTATAGCCCAGTAGTTTTCAGTGGAGTTTATATCAAGTGAGATCCCAGACCACTGAAGTATATTTATCTTTAAAGAATTTTTAGCTTTTTGTGACAAAAGTCTTGATGCAAGGTTATGGTATAGTGTCCTTTCTCTACTAGATAATTTCTATAATTTTAGAGCAGTTCTTTTCAGTCTTTCATTATATTTATCCCAGGGAGTCATTTTTTCAATGGGGCAAGACTTTCAGGTCAGTGGGATGTAAAAAACAATAACAGAAACAAAACAATTCTTCCAAAATTTTCAGGTGGCTATTTCATAGCGTACCAAAGAAGCCCAGATTTTACAGAAGTGTGTGGATTTCTGACAGGGGTTACAGTTTAGCATTGGATAAGTAAGTGAATTTCTCCCACAAAATGACCTTTTTCCGTTAGTATTTCCATTGTACTGCTCATCATAAGCACTCATTCTTTATAACAATAGTAGCTTTTTTCTTACTATTATCTTCATTTCTCTTCCATCTTCAAGAAGCATATAACCCAATGTATATGAATCAATAACCCTTCCAGTTTTCCTGATCTTCTGAAGGTCTTTGCTTGTTTTCTCAGGATTAATTATACTACTTTGCTAGAATGATTTGTCAATTGTTGTTTTGTGTTTTTGCTTTGGTCTCATTTTCCTTTGCCTTTCACTGTGGGTTTGAATAACTCTTGAAATGATTGCTTTCCCTCTACCAACAACTGCTCCAATACCTATTGGAAGTCACTAGGGTACTCTTTTAGAGCTATTTTTGCACAAGATAGGGTTCTACTGATTAGTGTGGGACCTTCAACCAACTGTGTTTCTGACCTGGACTGGTTAGCCTCTTCTTTTGGTGGCCTTGTGGCTCCTGGGGACTCACCATTTTGCTGTTCAACTTAATGTAGATACCCAATTGCCTTGTTTCACTCCAGCCAGCAAATCCTAAGCACAAACAATCCACCAGGCTCTGCCTCCCAGGTAGCAAGGATTACAGATGTTTGACACCATACCCAATGATAACATTTATTCTTACAAAACAAACAAAACACAGATGAAAAACACACAAAAGAGAAAGGACAAAATGTATATGAAACAAAAATGCAGCTCTCAAATGATGGAGACCTAACTAAGGGTAAAGAAATCAGTTCAATTTTTTTTCATCTGATCAAGGCCAGAGTAGTATCAGTAGAATCACATATATGCACACAGTAATTCCTATCACAAAATCAAACCATATCAAAATGATTGATTGTTTTAAGTAATTTGTATTACCACTGATACATTTCATTATAAGCAGTGAGATCTAAAGCTACAATAGTAATAAATGACTTGTGTAAAATACTTGGAGTTTTGCAAAGCACTTAACATACTTTCATTTGAGCCTTACAATAGCCCTGTAGATATTATTCACTCCTTTTTACAAATGGAAAAACTGAGGCTCAGAAAAATTAGCCAACTTGCCCATGGTCACATAGCTAGTGAGCAATAGAGGTTTGCAGCACACAGCCCTAGAACCAGTAGGAAAAAAAATAGCATTATAAGACCCAAGCATAAATCCTGGCTTTGCAGTTAATAAATTGTGTGAAATTAAACAAAATAGTAACCATTCCTTAGTCTTAGCTTACCTTTTTTTTTAGAATGGGCGTGGGGAGTAAGACTTTTAAAGTCTTTTCCAGCTCCAGCTTCAGATCTATGAGTTTTTTGGAGAAAGTTTTGAACCCAGGTATTCCTGACTCTAAGACTCATATTTTTTCTATCCTCTCCCAAATGAGTAAGAGCCCAAGGGGTTCATTTTACAAAGAAACAAAAAAACCGAGGTCCAAATTAGGAAAATTATTTTTACCTGCCAGTACCTATAATGTAATAATTAGTCTGTTACATTATTAAAAAGACTTTTAAAATGTGCCTTTCTGGACACTGTATTGTACCAAGCTCGTTGATAATCATGGTTGTAAGAGAAAGCGTAGGATTTCTGAGATGAAGGGATCTTAGAGACCATCTTGAAGTTCAACTCCACCATTTTACAGCTGGGAAACCAAAGCCTAGAGAGACTCTCGCAACTAGTAAGTGGCAGTTTCACTTCCCATTCAGGGTCTCTGATGCTAAATCCTTTGTTCTTTTACATCATGTTTTCTTATCATTTTAGAATATTATCAGATTTGGAAATTAAAATTGCTTAATACCAAGTGTACATTCCCTAGGCAAGATATAGATTTAAAAATCAATCCAGGGAATATATTAAGATTCAACATTTGATGTTCTTTGAAATTTTCTTTAAATAAGATACTTCAAACCTCTGTCAGGGCACAGTGTTTAAAAGAATATGTCTTATAAGCAGGATTAGACAATCTCCACTAAAAAGACTTGATAAAGCCCATCGTGCTGGGTTTCTAGGTACTGAACATTATGCTACTCTCCTCACACAGAAAAATTGCGAGATGTATTCTGGTCATGTTATATTGCCATAGAACTATGGGTGTCCCAAAAAACAGTAGAAAAATATATGATTAATTACAGACAAGACATACTTCAGGGATTTCATGAAGGATGTCTGTGTTTGGAAATGGAGGTGAGACATACTTGAATGGTACAGATAATGGATGGACAGCCTCTGCATAGCATTAATAACCTTCAAAGCTATAAGGGACCTAGGTGGGGGTGGGAAGCCTACAGCTTAGAGGCCTGTAAAGCCAATCAACAGTAGATTCCTGAGAGAATGCTACTGTGAACAGCTTTTAAGATTCGGATTACCCAGTATTAGTGAACACTCTGTTTATTCCATTACAAATCAAGATTCAGTACAATGTTCACAGTATCAACAAT
>JAQQSW010012108.1:0-12597 GCA_028646575.1 Pseudocheirus occidentalis | reverse complement strand
GGATGGGGAGGAAGGGGAGAAAAATCTATAACTGAAGTGACTATGGAACAGAATCTTGTAACCTAAAAGTAAACAAACAAGTTAATAAAAAAATATATTAAAAAAAAACCCAAGTAGTAGGTTCTGGTTTAAAGTCTTCAAGCAAAATCTCCATAACAACTTGACAGGTGGGTTTTAGAGGTAATTCATGATGTGTAACTATAAGCATTATGATATTTGAATAATATAAATGCAATCATATGACCAGAATTATAAATAAAACAAGGGAAAATCAAAGAAAGCAAGCTGACACCTGTCCAACTTTTCTAATTAAACAAGCACCTAACTTTTTTATTTTTAGGTATGGGTTGGATTTTCAGTTCTGGAGCTCCTTTCTAACTCTGAAATTCTATGATTCTATCCACCCAAAAATTATGCTATTTAGTGTTCTATCCTTTAATAAATCTCCTCCCCCTGAAAATCACCCTATTCAACAGGACTCAGCTCAGTGGGCACATGCCTTCTCGGATCTGTTCCTCCAGTGAAAATTTATCTTTTTTCCTTAAACCTTTCATAGTATTTTGCTTATAAGAGTAACTACTCAGATTTACATAGTAGTTTAAAGTTTACAAAATGGTTTCCTCATGACAGCCCTGGGAGGTTAGTAATCACACTTTTATGCACTTCTTGTATTATATAATATAGCTGTATGTGTATATTCATCTCCCTTATTGAACTTAAGCTCTTTGAAGACATAGTATGATGCTATAGAAAGAGTGCTGGATTTGGAGTCAAAGGTTCAGAATCCACATCTGACATCGCTCTCTATGTGATCATGGCAAATCATTTATAACCTCTCTGGGCCTCAGTTTCCTCAATTATAAAATTAGGGTGAAGGTAAGACTAGATAACCCCTATGTTCCCTTCCAGAACTAATTAGGTGTTCTAACTTTATACACCTAACAGTCAACTCAGTGCTTTGCATAGATTACAGGTTTATTAAATGTTTGTAGAATTAAATAAATGGTGGAATCTCCCACAGTGAATGCATTTATAAAAAGCATGTGGACATGTTGGTTCATTTAAAAAAATAAATCAAAGCATCAAAAGGAGAAGCAAAACCAATAACTTAAAAGTCCCCCAAAAATAGAAAAGTAAATAAAAATAGAAAGCTTTCATGCTTTGTGATCTCTTGTGTATGCAAGGGAATTTTGGAGAGATTGCATATTACCTTACAAATTGTGGCTTTGGGTTAGAAAGGGTGGGAAGAGGAAGAGCCCAAAGAAATGGCACTTGGTCCAAATATATAGTAGCTTATATTAGATCTAGAGACATGATAAAAATAACCAAATAAAAGTAAATGCAATCTATGAATATAAATAATGAATATAATGGTTTATATTAAATCCAGAAAATGGCATTTTGGCACAGGGAGCAGGGAGCCTGCTAAAGGAGGCATATTCATTTTTTATGTGACTTCAGAACCATCTATGTACATAATAATGGGCTCTGGGCTATGGTTAGAATATAAACATTTCTGTCAGAGCTCTTCTGTAGCTCCCATAACTGAAGCCTGAGAACATTTCTCCGTATTGAACTGAATAAGAAACAAGAACAATTTACATCTTCCCTTCCCTTTCCTGCCTCATCTCTGATGATCATCCCCAATTTCTTTCTCCCCTCCTTTGGTCCTGTGATTATGACTTTATGTTGAAGTAGAAGAAAAAGTGCTAGCCTTTGAGTTCCAAGGAACATGGGTTCAAATCCTGCCTCAGATGCAATACATGTCACCACAGGCAAATCATATATTCTCCCTGTGCTGCAGAATTTTCTTATCTGTAAACCAAGGATAATAATACCAGTAGGCCTTCTCCTACAGGGTTATCAATGAGATCTTGTACAGAAACAATTTACAGTGCCTACAGTGCCAGTTCAATGTTAGCTATTATTATTGTCCCCTACTACTCTTACATATCAGTTATGTGTGTATGGATCTTTCTTTCCTATTAGTTTGTAAACTCCTTAAAGGCTAGGTTTGTGTTGTACGTATTTTTATATTCCCCAGTACCCTGGGAACTCAAGAAATATTTGTTGAACAAGTGCATATAATTAGAGAAATATGATATGTGCACCTGCAGGGTTAACTCAGTTCAACAAACACTACTATATGTTACAGGGCATTATGCTAAGAAGTCAGAATGGAAAGATGAGTGAAATAAGATCCCCCTGCCCTCAAAGACTTTATAATCCATCAGAAAGAGATAAAACGGGTCCACAAAAATAACTATCATCCAATGGATAACTCTAAAGAGTACGGCAGGAACAAAATGCTAGGAGAATTCACAGAAGGGAAGAATTATTTCTTTATAAGAAGAAATCAGAAATTTTTTCTTTCTCTGAACTCTCAGAAGTATCTTTAGTAACTCTCATATTTATTGATTACACACAAGTATCTGTGCAGTCATCTCTCTCAGCAGACTTAAGATCTTTGAGGGCAGGGACTGGGTCCAATTTCATCAGAATCATGGATTCTCCCCTCAGGGTTAGAAGGAATCTGTAGTCATTTAGTCTATCCCATTATCAGATCATGCAGCAGAACATGTTATTGCTGTTGACTCAGATTGGGTTTACAATCCAATAAATCTCCCAAATTGTTTTTTTCTTTCTAGCCATACTTCCTCCATTTTGTTTTTATGAGGTTGATTTTGGAAGTGCTGTGCTGAACTTTGCATTTATTCCTATTAAATTCATCATATTAGATTTGATCTTGGGGTATAGAAATCCATCTTGCCCTTCTAGAAAGTCAGGGGAGGGATTGGGGAGTATATTAGAGAACAGATTGGGGGAAGGGGTATTCAGTAGGCTCACTTTCTTGGGGGAGGGGTATGGGAAAAACAGGGAGAAAATTTGTTACTCAAAATCTTGTGGAAATTATTCTTGAAAACTAAAACTAAATAAATTGAGGGAAAAACAAACAAAAAAGATTTGATCTGACACTATTTTCACCTTTTGAAATCTATCTCAATTTCAACCATCCTTGGTCCTGCGGGCAAAAGTGTTTCAACCATCCAGGTCCTGAAGGTCGGGTGTTCCAGTAAAGGATGTGCATTTTTGCTTATATGTCTCAGACTGCCACAATATACAATAGCTGCTAGTTATCAATTAAGATGTCATGCACATATTTGAGGAAACAGACTTGTCAAAGTCAGTAACACCTATGCAAATACAGGCCACCCTAAGACATGTTTACTAAATAATTAGAAATGAATTGAGAATTCATTATAAATTAATGATTTTTTATAAAGCCTAATAGCTACACCATACTGCAAATGTGTGGACCCTTTCCACCACACTGATAAAATTGTTCATCCTTGAAGTATTGAAGCATATATATGGTTGTATCCCATATATAAATGCACATTAAAATAGGAAAACAGTTGTTCTCTTGGAGCTGCATGTTCCCAAGTTGTATGCATGACAAAATTCTCTTTGACACAGTCTGCAGACTTAGAAATATTTTAGCTAATAACTATTTGCGTTTAAACTACACTCAAAAGCAAAATAAAGAGATTTAAACTCTTTTGAAGGCTAGACTTTCTGGCATGCAAAAAGAACAAGATGGGCAAGAGCAGCTGGGGGAGCTCACAGTCACTGAAGGAAGAAATACAAGAAGTGGTTAGAAGAGTTGATTGGAAAGATTAAACTGCTAACAGGAGCAGCTGGGGGAATTTTAAAATTGGAGCAAGGAGAAGGGAATGGGAACCAAGAGTTTCAAGACGAGGCAGATTTTGATTAGAATAAGATTTTGTTAAGGGACTGCCAAGAACCTGCCTGAACAGCAAGAGCTGAATGAGGTCAGGAAACCTTCTACTTTGTGCCTGGCATGGATTACACCAATTGGACATTTGCAAATGGAATTTGCACATGCTAGAAGGAAGGCATTCAACAACAGGCTTAAGACATGGATTTTCATTTTTGCTTATGTCTCTGACTGCCACAATACACAACAGCTGCTTGTTATGAATTAAGACATCATGTAGAAACTTGAGGCAACAAATTCTATATTTTGGCTTAAGGTATAATTAGTTTGGAAATTTTAGAAGCACAGCATGGGGTAGCATTTTTTTTTGTATTTGGTAATAATTACCTAGCAATAATTTGTCGGTGGGCTAGAAATATGAGAAGTTGTTTTTATAAAATTAAAAAAATTCAATAAGGAAGGAATTGGATCAATATTTGTTTAAAAATTGGCCGTAGCATCATAAGAGTTAGAAGCCAAAGGGAGTTTAGAGATTATCTCCTCTACCATTATTATACAGAAGAGGATGACTATGGAGATTCAATGATTTGCCTAAAGGCAAATATTATTATAAATTATTTTTATTATATTAAATTACATATATTATATATAATATATATTATATTATTATATATATTTTATATATAATAAAATATATTATATATATAAATTATATATATTATAGTATATTAAAATTATATTATTATTATAAATTATATTTATCCTAAACCGGGGAGAAGAAACCTGCAGCTTCAAGGCCACACATGGCCTTCTAAGTCCTTGGGTGCAGCCTTTTCACTTAATTCAAGTTTTACAGAACAAATCCTTCTACTAAGGGCATTTGTTCTGTGAAATTTGGATCAGTCAAAGGGACACACTTGAGTACCCAGAGGGCCAGTGGCTTTGAGGACAAAGGTTCCCCACCACTGTCCTAAACCTTCCTCCCTCCATAACTGCCCTACTTTGATGCTTCACTGTGTCATATAGGAAATACAAGGTTTTCAAAGGCAATGACAGCAGAGGACAAACCCTGGAAGCTTCTACCTATCTGGAAAGGCTTCAAGAACAATCTCAGTGACAGGATTTATCTGCTTTCCAAAGACCAGTTTAGCTAAGGATAGAAGGTTCAACTCCAGCTGGACACAAAAGGATGAATTATTTGGTCATGGCAACTCACAAGACAAAGAAATAACATTTTAAATAACCCTCTGGGCCTGTGTGGTCCATTCCCACTTTTCTTCCAGTCAGTGGTGGAAAACAAGACAGAATTCTAAAAATCAAGTAGTCAACCATCTATAAGCATTAATTTAACTTTCATTACACTAAATGTGAGATTTTTATCCAATTACCAAGTAATTGATCTGCTACTGCAGGAGGTGAACTGTATTGATACTGATATCCTCACTATGAATGAAATCAGAAGATATAAGGAAGACACAACTAAACAGAAGAATATCTTAAAGGTTCCCATTAGAATGGCAAAGAAAAATTAGTTGGGAAAGTCAGTTTCATTGGACATCCAAAGACAGCAAGAAACACATTTCATGACACATTTGGTCGTTTTTCAGTACAGTGTGTTATAGGGTCCACTAAACCGTGGCTGCCAAAATTCATAGTATCCAGTTTATATACAAGGATATATTTGTTTGTTAGAATCTGGCAATTGTCAATGCTATCATTCATCTAAGAAACAGAACTGAACTGCTTGCTATGAAATGTACATATACATATACACATTTAGACACAGCTCTTATAATAATTAAGATCTTTCTCCTTTGTCGGTATCTTATGTAACAGAAGTTTATTCTCCCTTCTCAACAGAACCTGGGTCAGTATCAATATATAGAATCTGAGGGGGATGAAAGAAAACAAGCACCTCCATGAAACTTTTGATCCTTAAGACTATCCTCCTGGCACTGAACAAGCAGTTTAGAATTGGCTAATATTCTGTAGATCTATGTCGTTATAATAGCTTATTGCTTTCCTTTGTTTTCACCCCTAAGACCAATCAAGAAAGTCCTGTCACCTCCTTTTTTAAATTTCATAAACAGTTGTCTATTTGGGTCCAAATGGCCCTTGTATAACTTGGGACTGTAGATAAGGTCCTCCTTATTTCCCTTATTAAATAGCATTGAGTAAATGAAAGATTCCAGTCCCATATTCTCACATCTTTCAACTGAAAGAGCCCCAAAATAGATCTACAAGTAAAAGTAATAAATGGCACCTTGCTCCACACCAATCACATCCTGGAACCAGAGAAAGGAGGGAGTATCTCTTTACACATATCAGAGATGGAATTTTTTCTTAGACAAAAGGGCAAGTTGGGAATCCATCCAAAAGAAAACTGCCATGCCACTATCCACCATTGAATGTAGGTCTGATGGTCCACAACACTCCCTTCTCATCTCCATTCAGTTGTAATATGCTCAAATAAATCTCTTTTGAACATTTAATTTGTATGTGACTTTTCCCCTTCTTTTTCTTAGGTGCGTATTATGGACAACCACAAAAACTCACTCGGAGTAGCATTTGCCTCCAGAGGAATTGAAAAGGGAAGAAAGTTGACCAATCTTCTCATCTTTAATATTCTTCAAACTCTCACAGAAAGACCTCGTTCTAATTACTGCAAGGAGTAGTCCTAATTTAAAATACGATAAGAATGAACCACAAAAAAGGGGGGGCAGAATGTGAGCCTATAGAGTTAGCATATAAGTTTTATACTTAATAACATCAACATGAAGATGGAAACAGGTGAACCCCAAATATCTATTGGAAAATATAATTCAGGACTAAGAATGAAAAAAGCAAAGGTTACTCAGAAAATTCATTTCTATATATTGTGAATAACCTCTTGAAAAGAAAGTTCATAGAATAATCAATCATTTTAGATCTGAAAGGGACCTTACAGTATATCCTGTCCAACCTCCTCATTTACCAATGAGGAAATTGAGGTCCAGAGATTTTAAATTAAAAATCAACACTAAATTAGGAAAATGGGACAGATCAGAAGACACTTCTTGTGAAGATAAGATCTCCAAACTGACCTACAAAAAAATCATTGATACTTTAAAATGATTCCTGGATACAAAGACCTTCACTCTGATTATTAGTTTCCTGCAGAAGCTTTTGGTAGCAAACCAAACCTTCTGAGTTTAGTTGAACCATCAAGAGAAGTGTTGATCAATGTTGATCACTCATTTCAGTTGTGTTCCACTCTTTGTGCCCCCATTTGGGGTTTTCTTGGCAAAGATGCTAGAGTGGTTTGCTATTTCATTCTCCAGATCATTTTATATTTGAGGATACTGAGGCAAATGGGGGTAAGTGACCTACCCTGGGTCACATAGCTATATAGTGTCTGAGGCCAAATTTGACCTCAGGTCTTCCTAACTCCAAGCCCAGCACTCTATCCACTGCACCACCTACCTAAGGAACTCAAATAGAAAGGGGGAGGGGGCATTAAACTATATAAAAGATTCCTTTGGGCTGCATATTGACTTAGAAAAACCACATATTCAAGTGATCTATATTGTATTATATATTTCTATTTGTTTTGTTAAATATTTCCCAATGACATTTTGAACTAGTTCAGGCTACACACTAGTATTACAGGCAGCTGGCTACATATCTGGCGTCTGATGTAGAAGATACAATTTACAACTGAGTTGGATGACTACAAATTCAACTTAGGAAAGCAAAATACAATCTTAAGGGCTGTTCTTCAACAACATATTTAGATCACACAAGGTAATCTTAAAATGGCTGCAACCATAAAGATGATTTTTAACAACCCTCATATTATTAAGAAAAGTAAAGGTATAAAATAGAGAGAGAGGCTCACCAAAGGTGTTCAACGTTGTCATGGAACATAGCATATCTAGAATTAAAGCAAAAAAGGAATTCTCTATAAATTGTGAGGTACTCCAGGGGCTCCTGTTTGCAGATTTCACAGTGCTGATTTCATTAAACCCAGGATACTACACATCCTACTAAAGGAGATAGCTGTCAACTAGAAATTAATCCATCGAAAATGTTTGTTTACAAGTGTTTACAAGTGCCAAGCACCATACTAAACTCTGGGGTTACAAAAACAAAATAAAACAAAAAAGCCCCTGCCCTCAAGCGGCTTATTTTCTAATAGGAGAGAATAAATGGAAGGAAACCTTAGAGGGGTTGGGTATTAGCATTTGGGGGATCAGGAAAGGCCTCCTGGAGGAGGTGACCCTTAAGCTAAGTTTTAGAGGAAGCCAGGAATTTTAAGAGTTGGAAGCTGGGAAGAAGATTGTTTTGGGCACGGGAAGCAATCAGTGCAAAGGCACAAAAATTAGAGATGGGATGTCATGTGCAAGGAACAGCACATAGGCCAGCACAGATGGATCGTAGAATATAGGAAGAGAAAAAGAATATAAAATTATATTAAGACTTTAAATAAGAATATAAAGATTGTAAAGGGTGAAAAGATAAAGTTTGTGAAAAGTTTTAATGTCAAACAAATGCCTTTATACTTGGAATGAGAGATAAAAGAAGGCCATTGGCATTCAGTTAGGAGGAAGGTGACATAGTCAGCTCTGTGATTTAGGAAAATCAGTCCAGTCATTATTTTTAATGACTGGGAGATGTGAGGTATGAAAAACAAAACAGGAGAGCTATTGCCATATTCCAAACAGAATGGGATGAGTACCTTAACTTGAGTAGCAGCTGTCTGAGGGAGAAGGGTATAGATGCTAAAGATGTATGTGGGGGAAAGCGGGAATATCAAAATGATTTGGTGAGTGATTAAATATGTGGAGTGTGACAGAGAGGAGCTGAAGATGACACTGAGTTTTCAAACCTCAGTGACTGAATGTGGTTAAGTGGCAACCAGGTGGTTAAGTGGATAAAGCATTGAGCTTGCAATCAGGGAGGCTCATCATGAAGTCAGATCTGGCCTCAGGTATGTACTAGCTATAAGACCCTGGGCAAGTCACTTAACCCTGTTTGCTTCAGTTTCCTCATCTGTAAAATGAGCTGGAGAAGGAAACGGCAAACTACTCCAGTATCTCTGCCAAGAAAACCCCAAAGTGTGGTCACAGAGAGCAGAACAAAATTGAACAACAGCAAGCTGTATAATAGGGCCTTTGACAGGAAAAGGGAAGTTCAGAAGGAAAGGGGATCCAGAGGGTTGCAGGTAAATGCTAAACCAGCTTCTCTTTATGCTAGCTATTCTATATAAAAATTTCTAGCAACTGGAAATTCATCCCTTTATTGGACAAATCTAAATGCTGAGAAATTACTGTTGATGTAGAATCAAAATCTGCCTCCCTACACTTTATAGTATGATAAGATTTAGGGCTAGAAGTAAAGTTGTAAAGGATCATCTAGGCCCAGCCCCCTTATTTTATAGATGAGAACATTGAGAGGTAAATTCAACTTGCTCAGGGTCACACAACTAGAAAATAGAAAAACTATTTCCGCTTTGCCCTCCTCCCCCAGTCCCACTGCTTTGGACCACATTGGATAAATGTAGGGTGACCCAAAAGTCATAGTTCAGTTTTAAGAGAGATCACAAAAGCCACCTAACAATTAGAAATGTCTAAAGGCAAAATGGGCTCCTTGTGAATTAGTAAGCTCACAGACAGTCTTCAAACGGACTTTGGATAACGACTGGTCAAAGACATTGCAGAAAGGATTTCTACTTAGGTGTGTGTTAGATGAGATGGCCTCCGAGACTCTTTACAATCTATAAGATTCTGTGATTCTGTGACTAGGCACAAAACCCATCTGCATGACAATTATGCCTCAGGCAACCTTGATAAAGGCTGTCAAGGGACATCAAGGAAAATGGGCACAACGTGACTTGGGCCCGTCACTATAACTTCACAGAAAGACAGAAGGAAAAGGAGAGCTCGAGAACATTATAATTAATTTTGCTTGGAGTAGGCTGCTTCTGCGTGTCAGAGGAGGCTGTCAAAATAGACAGCATTTATAGGAAAGAACAACAAAGCCATGATGTGCTTTTTGAACTAGAATCAAAAAGGAAGTCAGCCTCATTATGTGAATGCTTCGCTGGTTACAACAGGCCTCTCACTGCCTGTTGGGCCTGAAGAGTTAACAACTGGCTCCCTGAGTGACAGTCTCCCATCCAGGCCTCAGAACACCAAATGGATCTGCAATTGCAAAAGCTGTTGAAAACACATCTTTCCTTTCACCACTCCCTGGGTTCTCAGTCTGGCTGAAATCAGAGCAAAAAGATAAATAAATGAGAAGAATAACAAGACATGAAGGTAGGAAAAGGATACCACGTTGGTATTAGGGCTCCTCTGAGAACTCATGGTGCTATCTGGTGCTCAGGCTTATGACTCCACAAGGAACAGAAACAGAATGGAAAGACTCATTTGTACCTGTGCAGGAAGAGACAAGCAGGTTGGTAAAAAGAATGGAAACACATGGGCCACAGGGCATGGTGTAACTTTGTCGCCTGTCTAACCTCATCTTTGCCCCAGAGGTGCATTCATGGAGTGGTGGCAAAATCCCCAGAATCAGAGCCAGGAAAACTGGATTTGAATTCTGGCTCTGTTTCTTACTACTTATTTAAACTCGAGTGCCTGACTTTATTTCTCATTGCTTCGGTTTTCTCATCTCTAAATCCCATTATCAAGAACCATAACTAGAAATAGTTGCACCTAGAGCAAGTGCACAAGAGTTTGCCACAGCCCACAGTTTCAGAATTTTCTAGTTGAACTAATAATTCTTGCTAACTTGGTGCTAACCTCTGCTGTTTCTAATCTACTGAAGGGCTACATGTACAGTCACCATCCCTTAAATGTGTCACCCTTAGGAAAAGCTCAGGTCTCTCTCCACCCTAGTTACAACCCTGTTTAGGATCCTAATTTCCCTAGTCAATAGCCACCATCACAGTGGAACGAGGAGAAATTAGTTGAAAAATACAATGAAAACTATGGACTTGTTTCCTTGCTAAGAACAAATTGGTTCTGGTTTTTTTTTTCTTTTTGTTTCTCTCCATTCTCCCCAGGCCAACATACATAACACTAAATAAGACAGGAGAAGAAAAAAATCCCTCCTAGTCAGCAGAACAACTCATTACAGCTGAAGGATATAACTTTAAAATGCCTTATTTTCCCTGACAAATTATACCTGAAGCATCAGAAGGTATGTTTGATGATATTCCTATGGCTGGTCAAAAAAAAGAGAAATTAAGGATTTTAAAGTCCTTTGAAAGAATATATTAGAAAGAACCCTGTTGTTTGGTATTAGAAGATCTGGATTTAAAACTAAGTAGCACTGTGGGAAAGTTCTGAACTGGGAATCAGAAGACCTGGGTTATAGTTTGACTATAACCCTCTTCCCCCCCCCCACTCCACCCCATACAGCTGTGTGCTCTTGGGCAAATGACCTAACCTCTCTGAAATTTGGCTTACTTGTCTACAAAATAAAGGGACCTCAGAGGTCATCTAGTCCAAATCCACCATTTTTTAGTTGAAAAGACTCAGACCCAGGGAAAGAAAGTAAGCTAAGCTTACACATGCATCAGAGATGGGATTTGAACTCAAAGCCTCTGACTCCCTATACCACACTGCTTCCCCTATTATAATATTTGTACTGTCTCATAGGGTTGTTGTAAAAAACCATAGATTGGAACCGATCAATTGAGGTCATTTAGGTAAAGGTAAAACTTTTAAATGGTAATAAATGTTATTGATCATTATAGCATTTCAGAGGTCATGTGGTCAATTGTGGTTATATACTTCAACAGAAAAAACTCATTAATTCACATGGCTCTTTGTAACTGAAATGCTGCTCCAAGATCTAGCAGGCTTAAATTGTACTACTTGTATATTAGACTGTGGGATTTTCTTATTCAAAAGGTAACTAGATCATTCACAAAGCTCAGGAAAAGACAGAGTGGAAAATACTGTAGAGTTCAATTTAAATGGGCAGCCTCATCCACGAGTTTTGAAGGAAAGTAAGAGTATGAGTTGTAACCTCTGTGGATCTTGTTTTGGTTTGGCCTTTTTTCCATTTTTTATACAAGACCATATAAGGACCAGGTGATCTCAAAGTGAAATAATGAAAAGCCTGAGAAACAAAGTTTCTGAATAATAATCAATTTATTAATTATGCTAGCTGATAATAAACTGATGGTCAGTGGCTTCTTTAGGTAACCAGAGACACCTAATGGAGATACTGAATGCCTTAATATGATTTTTAGAAAAGGGAATGCATAGATGGCAGCGTAAAAGCAACAAGAATCTGCAGATCCCACATAGCCATCTCAAATACCCATAAAATATGTCTCTAAACAAATTTTAGGGCTCCAAAACTCACAAAAATACAGAAAAACACATCTCCCACTGAAGGCAGCTCAGCAGGAAGGGCTCATCACAGCACGCTGGGAGCCAGAACCAGCCTAGCCTGAAACCGCAGCTTGGCACCAAGGTGGCCAGGACAAGATGCATCTGGACCCTTCAGGGGGGAATGGATCAGTGTCAGCTGTGGCAGTTTCCAAAATTATCAAGCCATAAGAAACAAGGACAAAGTGAAAGGTCAGTGGAACTCAGATAAATTTGGGAGAGAAAAGCTATCTGGCCGAACTGCCTCAAGGGCAAGAAAGCAGCAGAAGCAGCAGCCCTACTGCTACTTGCAAGGGACTGTTTCAGAAGCTCCTGGCCTGCAGACTACAGAGAGGACAAGCAATCATTCAGAGGCTAAGTGTTCTTGCCTTGAGCTGCCTGGATCCAGATTGTGCTCTTGGGTGGTGGTCCTGGGGTGCTTTTTCAGTGAGCCAAAGCTGATGGGGGCTGCAGCAGCCTCCTAATAGCTCC
>JAQQSW010012107.1:0-12598 GCA_028646575.1 Pseudocheirus occidentalis | reverse complement strand
AGGGAAATTCACACCTTCTCACCAATGGACAGAGTTCTGGGAATTCACACCTTATCACCAATGGACAGAGTTCTCTACTTAACACTAGGTTACTAGGATCTACTTAACATCTGATCAAACAAATTAATTACCATTACACCCCCTAGCATCTAAATTTTTAAAAGAAAGGGTAAATAAATTACAGGTGGTAATAGACAGTAGTACTATAATAGTGAGAGACTTTAATCTTCTCTCAGAACTAGATAAATCTAACCAAAAAATAAATAAGAAAGAAGTCAAGGAAATAAATTGACCTTTAAATAAGCTAGATCTGGAGAAAGTTGAATGGGAATAGATAGGAATGCACCTTTTTCTCAGTATTAGGGCATAAAGATTTTATAGCAAAAAACCAGAAATATTAAATGCATCCTTTTCAGATCACAGTTCAATAAAATTACATTTAATAAGGGACCATGGAAACATAAAATGGAGGTTAAACAACCCATTATTAAAGAATGAGTGAGTTAAGGAACAAATCATAGAAATAATCTCATTAAAGAGAATGACAATAATGAGACAACATATCAAAAGCTATGGGATACAGCAAAAGCAGTAATCAGAGGAAAATTTATCTCTCTAAATGCTTACATTAATAAAATAGAGAAAGAGCAGTCCAATGAGTTGGGTATGCAATTAAAAAAAACTAGAATAACAAACTAAAAATCCCCAGTTAAACTCTAAATTGGAAATCCTAAAAATTAAAGATGAGTTTAATAAAATTAAATATGAGAAAAACATTGAATTAATAGACAAAACTGGGAGGTTTTCTTTTGTCCATTTATATGTTAATAAATTTAACAATTTAAGTAAAATAGAAGAATATTTACAAAAATATAAATTGCCCAGGTTAGCAGAAGAAGAAATAGAATATTGAAATAGACCTATTCTAGAAAAAGAAATTGAACAGGCCATAAATGAGCTTCCTAAGAAAAAAGCACCAGGACTAGATGGATTTACAAGAGGATTCTATCAGACATTTAAAAACCAACTAATTCCAATATTAAATAAATTATTTGAAATGATAGACAAAGAGGGGTTCCTACCAAACTCCTTTTATGGAACAAATATGATATCAATACCTAAATCAGGAAGAGTGAAAATAGAGAAAGAAAATGATAGACCAATTTCATTTATGAATATGAGTGCAAAAATCCTAAATAAAATTCTAGCTAGGAGATTATAATAATATATTACAAAGATTTACATTATGACCAAGTGGGATTTATACCAAGAATGCAGGGATGGTTTAAGGTAAGGAAAACTACTAACATAATTGATAATAAAGGGAACAAAATCATATTGTTATATTAATAGATGCAGAAAAAGCTTTTGATAAAGTACAATACTCATTTATATTACCAACACTTGTAAGTATAGGTATAAATGTATTTTTCCTTAAACTGATAAGAAACCTTTACCTAAAACCACCAGCAGTTATTATTTGTAATGGAGATAAGCTAGAAACCTTCCCAGTAAGATGGTGTGAAACAAGAATGGCCACTATTGCCAATATTATTCAGTATTGTTGTAGAAATTCTAACAATAGCAATAAGACGAGAAAAAGAAATAGAAGGAATCAGAATACACAATGAAGTAATAAAATTATCTTTTTTTGCAGACAGTATGATGATGTACTTAGAAAATTCTAAAAACCAACTAAAAAGTTAATGGAAACATTAATTTTAGTAAAGTACCAAGATATAAAGTAAACCCACATAAATCATCAGCATTCCTATATATCATCAACAAAACCCTGCAAGAAGAGATAATAAGAGATACCCCATTTAAAATAATTCTAAACAGTATAAAATACCTGCCAAATAAAAAACAGGAACTATACAAATAAAATAAGATTTAAATAATTGGAGAAATATTAATTGTTCATGGGTAGACAGGGCCAATATAATAAAAATCACAATTTTACCTAAACTAATTTATATATTCATGCCATCCTAATTAAATTACAAAAATGTATTTTACTGAGTTAGAAAAAAACAATAAAATTCATTTGGGAAAACTAAAGGTCAAGAATATCAAAGGAAGTAATAAAAAAATAAAGAAAGGAGGTTTAGCAGCACCAGATCTTAAACTATATTATAAGGCAGTAATTATTAAAAATTAACTGGTACTGCCTAAGAAATAGAAAAGTAGATAAATCAGTGGTACAGAGTAGACAATTACTGAAGCAAATGACTTTAATAACCTTGTTTCTGACATATGTAAAGACTTGAGTTTTGGGCACAAGAAGTCATTATTTGGTTTAAAAAATGTTGAGAAAACTGGAAAGCAGTTTGGCAGAAATTAGGCATAGACCAATATCTTTTTTTTTTTTTGCTTTTTTTTTTATTTTTGGAGGGGGGAAGGCAGGGCACTTGGGGTTAAGTGATTTGCCCAGGGTCACACAGCTAGTAAGTGTAAGTGTCTGAGATCAGATTTGAACTCAGGTCCTCCTGACTCCAGGGCCAGTGCTGTAGTTACTGTGCCACTTAGCCTCCCTGCATAGACCAATATCTTAACCAAAATAAGGTCAACATGCATACATGATCTAAATATAAAGGAAGATATTACAAGAAAATTTGAAGAACATGGACTATCTCAAGCTTATGAACAGGCAAACAATTTCTGAATAAACAAGAGATAAAGAACATTAGGATGCATAAAATGGATAAATCCATTTTATTAAATTAAAAAGGTTTTGTACAAATAAAACCAGTGTGGCTAAGATAAGAAGGAAAGCAG
Source organism: Pseudocheirus occidentalis (assembly GCA_028646575.1). Lineage (NCBI taxonomy): Eukaryota > Metazoa > Chordata > Mammalia > Diprotodontia > Pseudocheiridae > Pseudocheirus > Pseudocheirus occidentalis. Next base: position 9,820 of record JAQQSW010012107.1, on the reverse strand, counting down.
AATATTGGGGGAAAATTTATAGACAGTTTTTCAGATAAAGGTCTCATATTTCAAATACATAAGAATTCTGTCAATCTGTAAGAATGTGAGTCATTCCCCAATTGATAAATGGCCAAAGGATATGAACAGTTTTCTGATAAAAAAATCAAAACAATTTATAGTCATATAAAAATGCTCTAAATCATTATTAGAGAAATGCACTTTAAAACAACCTTGAGATAACATTCCACACCCACCAGATTGGCTAAAATGGTTAAAGGGGAAAATGACAAATGTTGGAAGGGATATGGACAAATTGGGATACTTATTCACTGTTGGTGGAACTATGAACTAATCCAGCTATTTTGAAGAGCAATTTGGGACTATGCCCAAAAAGTTATAAAGTTGCCTATACCCTTTCACCCAGCAATACCACTATTAAGTATGTTTCCCAAAATGATTAGGGAAAAAGAACTTATATATTCTAAAATATTTATAGTAGTTCTTTTTGTGGTGGCAAAGAAATTGTGGGGATACCCATTAATTGGGGAATGACTGAACAAATTGCAATATATAATTATGATGAAATACTACTGTGTTATAAGAAATGCTGACCTTGATAATTTTAGAAAACCATGGAAAGAACTGTACAAAATAATGAAGAACAAAAGGAGCAGAACCAAGAGAACATTGTATACAGCAACAGTAATATTATTTAAAAACAACTTTAAGCAACCAAGTCATTTTCATTATTATAAATGCCCAAATTAACTACAAAGGACTTATGAAGGAAGGTGCTGTCTGCATACAGAGAAAGAACTGATACGCGTGCACACACACACACACACACACACACACACATTTGTGCCTAATGGTAGCATCTCCAGAGTGGGAGAAGAGGAGAGGGAAAGAAAATTACGTGACAATTTTATTATATATTTAAAAGGAAAAGCAAATTGTACATAATAGATTTTCAGTTTCATGTGCAATCCTTTTTTTTCCTCCCCTATTCTTTATATTAGTCATTTTGTGGAAGAAAACAACAACAACAAAAAAATCCATGAACAAAATAAAGGGAAAAATAGTGTTCTTCATTCTGCATTCAGACTCTATGAGTCCTTTCAGATTTGTTTTAGATCATTGTATTGCTGAGAATAGCTAAGTCATTCACAGCTGATCATCATACAACATTGCTGTTACTGTATGCAATGTTTTCCTGGTTCTGCTCACTTCACTTTGTATCAGTTCATGTAAGCCTGTAGGTTTTTCTGAAATATTCTGCTCTTCATTTCTTATAACACAATAGTATTCCATTGCTATCATATAGCACAAACTATCAATAACCACCTGAAAAATGTTCAAGATCACTATAGTCAAAAGAGAAATGCAAATTCTAATAAACATGAAGTATCACTTCATTTTTATCAAGAGAGTAAAGATTGGAAAAGATGAGTAAACACATTGATGGAGAGGCTGTGGTAAAAACAAGCACACTAATTTGCTGTTGTTGGAGCTGTGAATTTTGGATAACAATTTGGAATTATGGAAGCAAAAAAAGGTAGTGAATATCTAATGACTTAGAGATTCCTCTGCTATGATTATGTACTATTTTTGGCAGCAAGAAAAGACCCACATATACCCCCCCAAAATACTAAAGCATGCAATTATTTGTAAGAACAAAAAGTAAGAAACAATATTTGTGACCCACAATTGGGAAATGATTTAATAAATTATAGTACATGAACACAGTGAAATATTACTACTGCATTGCAAAGAATTATAAATATTAAGAATTCAAGAGCTCAAAGAACAGCATGAATAATGAATAAAGAATAGTATAAATAATGTTAGGATGGAAAGAATAAAACTGGTAAAATACAAATAGTTTGTTAAAAAAACAAAAAACAAACTAGCAAAATTAAAGGACACCTCTCCCTTCCATTAACAATTTATAACCTAATTTTTTACATACTGGGGCACAAGGAGAGAGAGGAAAGTGTGGTTTAAGTGTTTCTTGGGAAATACATTGTGTTTTGACACAAGAGATATCAAAAAATTTGGAAATTTTGTTTAAATACCTACTCTGTATCTCTCCCTCTTTTAGCCACTGATTTTACACTTAGTATGTCTTCTAACAAGTTGAAGATACTCGGTTGTTTCACTCTCATTTCAGATGCTCATTCACCAGGAACCACTTCACTCTCTCTTCAGTCCTGTGCGCCAAGAAGTTTTCATAGCCATCACTGACCTGAGGTGACTCAGCAAAACATCTCCTTCATGTGTGTTTTCATTTGTGATCAAAGTCATAGCCAAATGACTTGAACTAGTAATTTTAATGCCTAGTTGCTATTTATGGAAGAAAGAATAAGAAACATTAATTCATTTGGAAAGAGGTCTTTGATCTCATTTAAGGTATCCCCATAATCAATTAAAGGAATATAGGGTTTTAAAGGCCTTTCAGATACTGTGGAGCTTCAAAGTCACTTTCAACATAGATCCCTTTATTATGTCCCCAGCCAATGTACTGATTTCTTTCCTACCAATGTTAATTATATCCAACAGACATGCATAACAGTTAGGCACTGAGAAAATGGATGAAATGAAGCCAAGTACCACTCCACTCTTTTTCCAGAAAGGCAGAATTAGAAATCTTTCAGTCTTTTAATAAATGTTTAGAAGGACTAGAATAAACCAACACACTTCTATATTTCTTCCATCAAAATAATGAACAAATTATTTCTTTTATTTTTTTTATCACTTTACAACTTATATTCAAATTGTACATTCTCTCACCTTTCCTACTCTTCTAAGTTATCAAATCTGGTATTTCTCTCTTCCTAGTTACCAGGATATCAATTTACTACTTGGATCTGAAGATAGATCTGATTTGTTCAGTGGTCTCATTAAAAGCATAATAACCCTGCCCTCCATAAAGACTTTAAATATACTTCAAACAGTCATGCCAAGTGGACAATACAACACAGAGGTAATTATCTGCTTTGTCTTAATAACCTATAAAACTCTTCTGAAACTCAGTGTTGACATCTCTTGCATTTTATCTTGTAGAAAGAACCAAATGTAATTTAGAGCCAAATATGTTAAATAAAATGAGTGATTAAGCTGAAGAATATATATCTCAGTTAAAGTGAGGTTAAAAGTAAAATAGCACTTGTATACTGGATATTCAAAAAATGAAAACCTCTTGGGTCTGGTATAATACTTACCTTGTGACTTTTCAGTCTCTCTACAGGCAGACATTTCAGGCATTCTGTGAAATGCTTCAATGTTTGGTGATACAAGACCCCCATTTAGAAAATCTTGATCGAATTTTGGAGGTAAAAAGGACTTTGGGGGAGTGGTAGAAAATTGTTCTTTAGTAGAACATGAAAAATGAAAGATAAAGGATCTTGTTACTTCTCTCTAGGATAGCTGGGATTTTATCTGGAGTGTTACCTCTATGAATAAACAATAAAGTTCCAGAAATGTGATTTAGAGTACTAAAAGCTTGCCCTCCTCAAAATATTTCTTATACCCATTTGATGATGGTCTGAAATTCCAGTTTGAAGGATTTGTTTAATTAGTGTCCTCTTTTAAAATGGAAGTCCTCCTGAGGGGGTTATTTCAGAAATAAGCTATCTGCGTCTAACTAATTGTCTTGTAGTTGAGAACAGGACCGTGGTGATCCAGGACCTTTAGAAATGGCCCAAACTAGCTTATTCCTATATTCTCCTATATACGTACTGTACCATACCATACATACTACAAACAAATTAGATGGCTCTTTCTTCCCCTTCCCTCTATCTGTAATCTACAGCAATACGACCCTCACCCATATGTCTTAAAATTAAACCCACTCTTTCATACCTATATCAAATGCCACCTTTTTGAGAAATGAACCCTTAGGACCCCAGACAGAAATGAACTCTCTCTGCTATCTATATAAAATAATCTTTATTATAGCTATTTGTATCAAAATATTATCTCCATTATAAACTTTGAGAGGTTAGAAACCAGATTTTATTCAAATTTGCATCCTCTGAAACACTTAACATGCAGGATATGGCTGAAAAAAATATTGATAGATTGCCTGAATGAATGAAAAATGATTTTGGAGCATGAAAGATCTCCCCAAGGAGAACATACCTGATTTGGGTGGCCCTGGACAGCCCATATGCAGCAGGAGGTATATGTTTAACTGGGAGGTAGGGACAACAGAAAGGGGAGGTGAGAAAATAAACACCAAAGACAAAACTCACTTTTCATCATCAAATGAGTTCCCTTTTCATAACCCTGGCAACCAAATGTATATAGGAAAAAATCCCCTGTTCAAGGACAATCTATAGCCCTATTGAAGATAGAGGGGGGAAAGGCCCATGCTTGCTACTCCCTTGGGGGCAACAGGGCTGTGGAGTCAGTCTGGTGGCATGATACACGTGAAGGGAGCTGGGATGTTCCCATGTCCCTCAAGAAACAATCAAGAAAAACACCAAAAAGCCAAATGTCTTTCAAAAATCTACCCACAAAAATCCAAATAGAAAATGAAGAGTCTGATGATAGGAAATACAACAAAGTAACTTATTATGAGCTCAAGTCCAGATAAGAGACAAAGAAACAAGGCAAAATTGCCCGATAGATGACTTCAGAAAGATAAATGACACATTTGAAAAAATTGAGCCAGAATTCACCCTTGTCAAAAAAGACTCCACAAGACCAAGTAGAAGAACTTGAAGACATGTACTTTGGTTTTGGTGCTGCCTCCCTTCCATAGAATCACAGCCTCACAATTTAGAGTTGGAAAGGGTGTTAGTGGCCATCTGGTCTATATCATGCCCTGAAAGGAATGCCTACCGTATCTGACAAGTGGTTATCTAGCTTCTGCTTGAAGACCACTAACAAGTGAGAACCCCTTTCCCATTCTACTTTTGGATAGCTCTACTTAGTAGGAAATTTGTATTTTTCCTGACCTCAGAGCTGAATTTGCTTCTTTGTAATTTCCACACATTGCTCCTACTTCTGCCCTAGACCCAGACAAAACAAGCTGAATCCCTCTTCCACATGATAGCTTTTTCAAATACTTGAAAACATGTATCATCCCCCAACCAATAACCTCAGGTTTCTGTTCTCTAGGCTGTGATCTGTTGATTCTCAATTTCTTCAACTGTTCCTGATAGGACATGGATCCAAGGCTTTTCACCATCTTGGTTGCCCTTTGCCCTCCTTTGGAGTAACTTAGTCATATACTTCTTTAACCCTGGTGTCCACATGCTCTGGATGTGGTCTGACCAAGGTTGAAGTGAGAGGGATTGTCATATCCTTAGTACTAGAAACTCTGCCCCTCTTCATGGAGTCCAAGATCCCCTTAGATCACACCTTAGATCACTACATCACACTGCTGAGTTACCTTGAGCTCGTGATCTACTAAAACCTCTAGATCCCTCTCTTTGTTTTTATCCCCAGGAAAACTGCTGTTAAACTATGCCTTTTTCACTCTGTACCTATGAAGATGGTGTTTTGAACCTAAGTGTAAAACTTTATAGTTATCTTAGTTAAATTTTAAAATTTAATTTAATCTTATTGGGTTCAGCCCAATGCTCTATCTAGCCCGTTAAGATCTTTTTAAATCCTGTTTGCCATCCAGTGTTTTATCTGTCTTTCCCAGCTTTGTCATTTGCATTTGGCAAATATGCCATTTATGATTTTAAGTTACTGATAAAAATCTTAAGCACAAAGCTAGGCACAGATACCTGGGGTAGTCTACTGTAGACCTCTAGCCCGGCTAACATTAAACAATAAATGGTTCTTTGATTTTACTCATTCAGCTCATTCTGAAACCTTCAGATTGTATTATCATGTAGACTACATCTCTCTATCTCCATGAGAATAAAATTCTTTATCAAATGCTTTGACGAAATTTGTATCTACTTGATTCCCTTAATCTCCTAGTTTAGTTACCCTTTCAAAAAGGAAATAAAGTTAGTCTCTCATCTCCTATCTCTATGCCTTTGCACTGGTTATACTTCGTACCTGACATTCATTCCCTCATTACCTTGTAGAATATTTCCTTTAATGTTCCATAGCTCAGACACTACTTTCCTGATCCTCCCCAACATGCATAACTTCTAATTCTCTCTCTCCCTCCCTACATTCTATTTAACTATCCCGTATTTGCTTTGTATTCTTTCTATATTTAAGTGGTACAGAGGTTTATATATACATGTTATTTTCCCCAATAGAAAAGAAGTTCTTAGAGATTGGGGGTTGTTTCTGTTTTTTGTCTTTGTATCCTCAACACCTAGCATAGTGCTCTGTATTAGATGCATAAAAGGTTCTTGTTGATTGACTTGTTCCTAATGAAGCCAAGTTATGTCTTTGTAAGTGGACATTTCTTTAATGGTCCATTCTAGAATTTTTCATGGAATTGGAAGAATTCCTTGGAAAGAAGTCAGGAAGTGAAGTTCACTGGCCAGTAGTTGGTAGACTCTGTTCTCTTTCCTTTTTGAAAATTGTGAAATTTGCCCTACTCAAGTCCTTCAACACCCCTTTTATTTTTCCAGTCTTTCAAATATCATTAACAGTAACTCAGCATTATTACATTGAGCAGTTCTTTCAGTACCTAATAGTGTAGTTCATTTAGATTGGGTGACTTAAACTCATGAAGGACAACTAGATGCTCTTTTTAAAAAAATTTTTGAGGGAGATGGAGCCAAGATGGCAGAGTAGAAACAGGGCATCTGCACGGCTCTGGCCACCTCCTCCAATACATGTAAAAAATGACTCTAAACCAACTTTAGAGCTACAGAACCCATAAAGTGACAGAGAGAAACAAATCTCCTGTTGAAGGAAGCCCAGCAGGCTGGCATGAAGGGTCTATCATAGCATGCTAGGAGCCCAAGCAAAGTCCCGATTGAGCCATGGTTTTAGCCCTAGGGGAGCCAGACCAGACTGGAGCAAGTTTCATGAGAGTAAATCACCAGCAGCTATAGTGGTTTCCAGACTTCTCAGTCTACAAAGGCCAAAGACAAAGTAAAGGGTCAATGTGGAACTTTGTTCAAACAGGGGGAGTGTCTTCTGGCTACTGCCCCTGGAGTGAAAAGTGGAGGAGGCACAGTGGCTACAGCTGCTGTTGTGAGCTGCTTCCGAAGCTCTTGGCCTGCAGATTGTGGGGGGACAAAGCAACCACTCAGAGGGTAATAGCTCTTGCTTTAACCTGCTTAAATCAGGATCCCGGTCTTGGGTGGTGGTCCTGGGGTATGTGACCAGTGAGCCAGAGCGTGTGGGGGCTGTAGAGAGGACGCCCATCTAATAGCTCTGGCAGCTGCAAAAACCCCAGCAATTTGGGACAAAGCTCTCTCCATTCTGGAAGCAGAGTTCTACCATGGCAAAGAGCTCAAAAGTCGAGTAATTGGCTGCCAATGTGAACAAGCAACAGAAGCAGAAACAGACAATAGGATCCTTTTTTGGGGACAAAAAGGATCAAGGTATGGAGCAGGAGGAAGACAGTGAAGTCAGAACTCCTACATCAAAAGTCTCCAAGAAAAATATGAATTGATTACAGGCCATCGAGGGGCTCAAGAAGGGTTTTTAAAATCAAGTAAAAGAAGTAGAGGAAAAACTGGGAAGAGAAATGAGAATGATGCAAGAAAATCATGAAAAGTGAGTCAACAGCCTGCTAAAGGAGATCCAAAAAAAAAAAAACTGAAGAAATTAACATCTTAAAAAATAGGCTAACTCAAATGGCAAAAGAAGCCCAAAAGCCAATGAGAAGAAGAATGCTTTAAAAAGCTGAATTTGCCTGATGGAAAAGGATTTTTAAAAACTCACTGAAGAGAATAACTCCTTCAAAATTAGACTGGAGCAACTCGAAGCTAATGACTTTATGAGAAATCAAGACACTATAAAACAAATCCAAACAAATGAAAAAATAGAAGGCAATGTAAAATATCTCATTGAGGGGCGGCTAGGTGGCGCAGTGAATAGAGCACCGGCCCTGGAGTCAGGAGTACCTGAGTTCAAATCCGGCCTCAGACACTTAACACAAAAAAAAAAACTAGCCGTGTGACCTTGGGCAAGTCACTTAACCCCAACCTGCCCTCCAAAAAGCAAAAAAAACCAAAAAAAAACAAAAACAAAAACAAAAAATATCTCATTGAAAAAAACACTGACTGGGAAAATAGATCCAGGAGAGATCATTTAAAAATTATTGATCTACCTGAAAGCTATGATTAAAAAAAAGAGTCTAGATACCATTTTTCAAGAAATTATCAAGACTTTCAAGCATTCTTGAGGAAAAAGCCAGAAATGAATAGAAAATTTGACATTCAAACACAAGAAACATGAGAAGGTAAACATGGAAAAGAAATCATAAAGAACTTATCAAAGTTGAACTATTTACATGGCAACATGGAAAATGATAATTGTAACTTGTGAAACTTATCTCAGTATGAGGATAGGTGAAGGGAATATAAATGTATATATATATGTATACATACATATATGTCTATATAAGAGGGTATATATGCACATGCACACATGTGAGTGTGCATATATGTGTACATAGAGGGCACAGGATCAATTGAATAGGAAGGGATGAGTTTTTTTTCCATTCTGAATTTATTATTTTCTTCTTTACATCATTCATTTCCGTGAGATTTTTGAGTTACAATTTTTCACCCCATCTTTCCCCTATTTCCCACCCCAAAACAGCAAACCCACTATAAAGCCCCTCCCCTAATCTGCTCCCTCCTATGTCCTCCCCCATAGTCCCTCTAACTTTCCTATAGGGCAGGATGGGTCTCCCTACACCAGTGCGTGTAGTTAATACTAATAATAATCTTTATACATATATTTTAACATTTGATTATAGAACTTTAAATTCTATATTCTTTCCTTTCCTCCCTTGTCACCCATCCCCACTGGAAGGACAAGCTGAATAATTCAATACAGGCTGTACCTATGTAATTACTCAGAACATTTCCACAGTGGACATATTGTGAGAGACTGATTATATGTCCCTCCTTCCTATCCCGCCCCCACCCTTGTTCTGTTCTCTACCCTGTCCCTGTCCCTTTAGAGAAGTGTGTACTTTCAGTAGCCCTCCACCCCACCCTGCCCTCCCCACTGTCATCCCACCTCTCATCCAAAGGGATGATATTTTAAAAGGTGAAATTGAAAGGAGGGAGAGGAATAGAATGAGAGGAGACAGGGAGAGATAGAAGGGGGTTAATCATCTCATAAAGAAGAAGCAAGGGATAACTGTTACAGTAGAGTGGAAGAACAGGAAAGCAATAGGTCAACCTTATTCTTATTGAATTTGGCTTAGGGAAGGAATGACATGCACTCTAAATTGGGCATCTTGCCCTATAGGAGAGTGGGGGGAAGGGGATGAGAGGGGGGATTATGGAGGGAAGGGCAGGTTGGGGGGAGGGTTATTAGAAGCACACACTTCTGTAAAGGGACAGGGACAAAGTAGAGAATAGAACAAGTAGACGGCGGAATAGAAGGAGGGAAATCTAATCAGTCTTTCACAATATGTTCATTGTGGAGATGTTCTGCATAACTACACATATATGGCCTGTATTGAATTGCTTGTCTTTCCAGTGGGGGTGAGTGACGAGGGAGGAAGGGAAAGAACTAGAATTTAAAGTTCTAAAATCAAATGTTAAATATATATATATATATATATATATAATTATTATTTACATGCAACTGGGAAATAAGATTTATAGGCACTGGGGTAGGGAGATCCATCTTGCCCTACCAGAAAGTCAGAGGGGTGATGGGGGAGGATATAGGAGAAAGCAGATTAGGGGAGGGGGTATACAGTGGGATCGCTGTTTTGGGG
>JAQQSW010012106.1:0-12598 GCA_028646575.1 Pseudocheirus occidentalis | reverse complement strand
AAATCTGTCTGTCTCTAAAATTCTCCTGCTTATAAGCACTGGCCTTCTCCCAAGTCAACAGGGGAGTGTCTCAGCCAATAGCATTCTTCCACGTCAACAGGGGAATTCACACCTTTTCACCAATGGACAGAGTTCTGTACTTAGCCCTAAGTTACTAGGATCTACTTAACCCTAAGTATATGATCTACTTAGCCCTAAATATCAAACAAATTGATTACCATTACACATGGTAGCTGCCAAATCTTGTGTTATCCTGACTGTGGCTCTATAGTATTTGAATGGTTTCCTTCTGGCTACTTGAATAATTTTCTCTTTGATCTGGGAGCTGTGGACTTTGGCTATAATTTTCCTGGGAGTTTTCATTTGGGAATCTCTTTCAGGTGATAATTAATGGATTATTTTGATATCTTTTTTATCCTCTGGTTCTGGGATACTAGAGAAGTTTTCCTTAATAATATCTTGAAATATGATGTGTAGTCTCTTTCTTTGATCATGACTTTCAGGTAATCCAATAACTTTTAAATTATCTGTCTTCAAAGTATTTTCCAGTTGTTTTTCTGATGAGATATTTCATATTGTCTTCTATTTGGGGGGGGGGGCTTTTCTTTGTTGTTTCTTAATGTTTCTTGGAACCATTGGCTTTTACTTTCTCAATTCTAATTTTTAACGACATTTTCTTGAGTGAGTTTTTTGTAACTCTTTCCCCATTTGGTCAGTTCTGTTTTTTAAGGAGTTATTTTCATCAATGAATTTTTGGAGCTCTTTTTTCCCATTTAACCCATTTTATTTTAAGCTGTTTTCTGCTTTTTTTGCTCCTCTTTTACCAAGCTCTTATTGCCTCTTCATAATTTTCTTCCTTTGCTTTCATTTGTTTACATAAGTTTTCCTCTGCCACTCTTATCTGATATTTAAAATCTTTTTTTTCTTTTAGTTCTTCCAGTAATATTGTTAGGCTTGTGTCCAATTCATATTTTTTTCCCTTTGAGGCTCTACTTGTAACTATATTGATCTCATTGTCTTCTTGTGTCACATCATGCTTGACCATGTGTCTTACCATAGTAGCTTTTTATGTTCAACTTCTTTTTCTGTTTGCCCATTCACCTCCACCCATTTCTTGAGTCGGAACTTGTGTTCCAGTCATGGGGGTGGGGAACAGTGTCCCAAGTTTCACCCTTTTTTGCCCTACTGTTTTTAGAGCTAGTTCTGTAAGTTTTTGGTGCTTTTAAGGTAGTGTGATCTGGGGACAGGTGTGGTTTCTACTCTATTGGTCTGAACTCTGGTCCTTACCCAGGAACGGCACCTGATCTTTTGAGATTACAACTGATACTGTTTTTTAGAGCCCCTTGTTACTTGGGACCAGAAGCAATGATGCCTTTCAGAATTTCATATCCCTCTTAACTAAAAGTGCTCCTCACTGCAAAGAAGTGGGTACAGACAATGGAGTCACTAAACAATGCCTGTTCCTTCATCCAGTGCTAGCACAGGCATCTCCAATCATCTCTTTCTAACTATATCTCACCATTACTTACCATTTCTGATCATCTCTGAAAATCTCTTATCATATCTCTGACTTAGGAGCTCTTAAAGCTACTGCTGTTTCATTTACCACCACCTAGTCCCACCACTAGTATTTCATCCACCTGAGCTCCAGTCCAATCTCTACCCCCACATCACAGATCTTTCTTTCCAACCTCCTATGTTGGGTTGGAAGAATGTCTCATTCTGTCCTTTTGTTCTCTCTACCACTCCAAAAATCAATTTGAGACGTTATTTTAAACTTATTTGGAGGAGAATGTTGGGAGAGCTCAACTGGGTGCTTTCTCTGCTTTGCCTTCTTGGTCCCACCCCTCTTTCCACTCTATTTCTTGCAAAATCCTTTTTAGCCTTCCCTTAGAAGCACTTTACTTTATTAAAATCCTTACTAATGTCACTTTTAATATTGCTTTTTTGGTCACTATATCATACTCTTCTGTTTTCAACCCACTAAAATTGCTTGATCTTTTTCCACGTGAATTATTGTCCAGTGGCAATATTGACCATGATGTCAAGTGATGCTTCCCCTGTCCTCTTTGTACAGTAGATCTTGTCATTTTGAGAAAGATTGAGACTCAATTGAGAAATCAGACACATGTAATTCAGATAGAGATACAAAAATGATAGTCTAAGGAGGAAGCAGCTTCAAGGAATAGGACCCTTGGCAGTAGAGCCTTGGGAGAAGTAAGACTATTATAGAAGACCTAAGAGAGAAGTCTCCACGGCAAAAGCTGAGCTATAGAGAGAAGCAGACCCTGAGAAGCTAGATGAGAAACCCACCCAGCAGATATGGTTTACTGAAGGTAAACTTTGTGAGGACTCAAGAGGAGTAGACTCTCTCATTCCCAGAATTCTAAGTGGCATTGACCACATGCTCCATATATATGTATACGCACACACACACGCACACGCACACACACACATATGAATACATACACACACACACACACAATTAGGTGGCATGGCAGATAAAGTGCCAGTCCTACAGTCAGGAAGACTCACCTTTATGAGATCAAATCTGGCCTCAGATACTTACTAGCTGTGTGACCCCAGTCAAGTCACTTAACCTTGTTTGCCTCAGTTTCCTTATCTGTAAAATGAGCTAGAGAAGGAAATGGCAAACTACTTTAGTATCTGCCAAAAAAACTGCAAAAGAGGGACACAAAGAGTTGGACATGACTGAAATGACTGAACAATACACGATGTGTATATATAATATATATACATTTATGTATAACATACTGTTAGTTCTGAGCTCTAAATATATTCCCATTATCCCCTTACCTGCTTTGTATAATTGTGAGAGTGACCCCATTAAATATACACACACACATACATGTAAATATACATATACATTTATAGCTAATTGTCTTACTAAGGCAGTCTGGTAAATGTCTTTGCCAAGAGGTGATTGCATGTACTGGCAAACTATTAATGGATCTCACATTGATTGAGACTTATGGGCTGAAGTACCAGAAGTTCAGTCCTGTGGGATATTTATAGAATCCAAGATTACCATCCTTTTTGTGTACCCAACCTTCAAATTTGTCAATGCAAATTGGTGGAATAGTCTGAAAGGTGTGCTACACATATAAACCATAGTAATAGTTGGCATCAGATGAAGAGAGGATTGAGGATTACCTTGCCCCAAACCTTCCTTTGACTTCTGAACATGCCAATTCTGTTATGTTGTTCCATTTTCCTTGAAAAGTAAAAGTTACTGGGAAGGAGGAAGTAAGAGAGAAAAAGTTTACAATAATATAAACAAGAATTTGAGCTGAGAGAGGGACAAACAAGGAATCAGCAAGTCTGGGGAAAATGCATTATTAGTGTGAATTAGACATATCCCAGAGAACCTGATTATACTGATATTCAATCCTTGTCATAGTTCCTCTGTATTTCTGATCTCTTTTGCCTCATAGTTACTCCTTCTGTCCTTTCTTCTCCTCCAAGAAGAGCTTGTATTTTATTTTAGAGCTATTAAATCAAAGATAGCACTCATAAGAACATTCCTGCTAAAAGATCTAGCCAAAATTATTTTATTTTTTTGATTATATCTATATGACTCAAGTAATTGGTCTACAGGAGTGAACCAGTCATTTTCCACTAATTTAATAATTGAATTGATTCAACTCCAATAAATAATGGTGGGGGAGAGAAAAAAAATTCAGAATGATGTCATTCTTGATTTTGAATATACCCCCAACCAAGGCCAATTTTCCTCTATCTGCTTCTATTCTGCCATCACTTGTACTGTGAGGGATAGTGGACACCTAATTAACATATTTGGCCAATCACAACTTATTCCAATTCTATTGAGCTATAGCTATCTGGTATCATGGCGTAGAAATAGTCAAAGACTTTTATCATAATCAATAAACTATACATATATATATATATTTCCCACTTTTTTCGTTCATTAAAGAAGCAAGCCTGTTCATGTAGTAAGAGTGAAATACAACAGACAGTTATCTGAGCAGATAGTTTACATGCTCCTTCAGTATCTTTGCAACTGCAAAAAATCTAGAGAGCTGCAATGCTCCCCATCCTACTCCCACCACAGTATGTTGGGTGGATCCTCTGTGGAAGAATTATAATAGCTCATGGACAAGAGTCAGAGAGAATGAGAGGACAATAATGAGTTACCATGTGTATTACTGAAGGGAGTTGGTTTAGCATTGATGAAATCACAAATCTAGTGGACTTTGAAAGTATTCATTTTATCACAAACTTGGAACACAATCAAAACAAATTGTCTTGGGAGAAGTCATATGATATGTCTCAAACCTCTTGACCCATGCAAGTTTATGCTAATTAGAAGTTGGAACAGAGTGAGGAAATATTCAATTAGCACTATGATTCCTGAACTACTTTTCTTTCTTCCACAATATATGCCTCATGAATTAATGGTACCCAGAAGACATCCCAAGTGAATCTTAAGAAAACAATGAAGCAAAACAAAATGCAGGAATATTCATTGGTGAAAAGTCATATTTTAGCCAGTTGAGGAGTTACTACTAGTAGAACAAAGGGGCAGTGATGTTTAAAATAGAGCTTTGTTTCAGTAAGTTTATTAAATAGGAAGACTGGCAATCCTGGGGAAAAGTAGACTGTCCATCCAATTAAATTACAGAATATTAAAAAGGTCAAAGCAATATAGAAGTCCTCTAATTCACAGAAAACACTAAAATTCTGATTTCTCACACTCCTGACAAAGATTGTAATTGCGATTTGAAAAGGGTAAAATATTTATCTAGTCCTTTGACAGAGATTGAAATGAGAATGCAAAACGGTCACAAATGTAACCTCATTTTGTTATAATGTTAAAACATTATTGTCCTATTTTCTTTGAATGCAGAACCATTCTTCTTATTTCAACTCTCTCTGCATAGATAATCTTAAAATGAAAGTTTAAAAAAACTGTATACTTTATTTTCACTATCCCAGTGTAGATTCAGAAACGTCACTGTTTTGTCTAAATGTTATCATAGTTCCTATAGCATGCCAACACTCTCTATAAATCTTTTGGGGTATGTTTGGTGATGGTGTCTTAGTGCCCAGTAAACTTTATGCTTTCTTGCTGTGTTTGTTAAAGACATACAAAGATGGAAATCCTGAAGAAACAGAAAATAGCCTTCCAGGGCTCAGAGGTCCAAAATGAGACGTGCAAACAATAATGGTGGGACTTTGTTTATAATCAACATTTAAAATGACTGACTTTCCTCATAAATACTCTAAGTAGGATGATCTATGAGATTTCTAATTTATTCTTGTTTAAAATTTAACCATGCTTTTTTAAAGCATATCAATTTTGTTAATACCATGTAATTAAAACATGTCAGTGCACAGCAAGTTTTAGTCTAAATTAATGACTATGAGAATTATTTTAATTAAATAACCAATTATAGAAAAATCACAAGCATGAGAGCTGACATTTAAATGAATTTCATTTAAATTGCTTCTTAACATTGTCCCATCTAGGACACTAATGCAAAATGAACTATTGTATCAACTTAGATTATCACTATTTTTGTATGCACATAATGTATTCATATTCAATCACTGGAACGGAGAGGAATATTTTGTATTGATCTGAAACTTCTATTAATAAAAATATAACAGAATGAGCTAAAGCAAAAACAATCTTTTCATTTCAGCTATTATAAATGCTGTTATATTTTTCCTACTAAATATCTCTTTAAGCTTATAAAAACATTCTTGTTTGATTAAAATTTTGAGCCCTTAAAGAAATATTATCTTTTCCTGCCCACAAATAACCATTGTCTTGCATATGGTAGGCATCCAAAAAGTATATTTATTTTTGATGATTCTACATCTTCATCCTACCCCTTATAAATTCTATTAGTTTAGAGCATTGTTTCCTTTTTGGACTATGGTGTCTGTAGAGTATAAGCAGAATCAGTGGGAGGCAAGAGAGAACCAGGGTTATTAGTGTTTACATGTAAAATAGAATCCATATGTGTATACCTGAATAGTCATATTTGCTAAAAAGCAAGTATACACATACAACACATATGACATACACACATGCATGTGTACACATGAGAATATTATTTATATATGTCTGCATGTATACACATGCATATACTATGTGTACATGTGTTTGTAATTTTGTGTTCATATATGTATTTCATATATGTGGAGACACTCTTGGTATGGAAATTCCCTCTGTCAATTCAAATGAGCAATCCCTCCATAATATATAGTCTTAGAGAATTTTTAGGGATACTGAAAGGTTAAATCTGCCTGATTCCATACGAAAATTTCTATCTATTATTCCAAGCTGCCTCGTTATGATATATACATACATGTTTATGTAGAAAATGAGATGCACAATATTATTCTCTATAATTACAGAAAGAACTGCCATTCTTTCACACTCCTTCTAATAATTTGGAAGGAGGAGACTGGAATCAATAACCATCTTCTCAACTTTTAGAAATATTACAACTTCTAAATCTTCTTTAGGATTGATGGAAATTTAAGTTACCTTCACAGCACAAATTTTTCTAAACTATCATTATTGAATCCAAATATTAGTATACAAGAAAGAGATTACTTAGGATAAAGCAGAATGAGAAGACAGTCAGGAATGATTCCTTGTAAGCCAATCAGATTTTTTTTTCCTTGGGGAGCAGGGGAAACTACTATCAGTTGAGCAGAAACAAGCGTTTGTAAAGAGATCTTTTGTGAATTGATGCTAATATCCCTGTTAACTAACACCCATGCTCATACTTATGGCTAATTCCTTGTTAGCTGTCACACAGACACAGTTTAACATAGAGTTTATGGTTCAAAAGGGCCTTGGGATGCCCTTTTAATTTAGCTTTTTCTGAGACAGTATGATAAAGTGAGAATTTATCTACTACTTTGCAAGAGATTATCCTGCTCATTTAATAGTTGGTATGTATGCTAATAGATAATTTGCTTTGTATTTTACTAAGGAAAAAAAGAGTGGTTAAATATAGATTTAACTAGCTATTTTCTCCCTCTTTATAATACATTGTGGTCTGCGGTTTAATTATCATTTTCAGTTTTTTTCAGCCATGATAAAAGTAAAAAAAAATCCTCCAAAACATGAATAAGATATTAGATAATAAGAATTTCCTCCCTAAAACTACACAGCCTGCTACAGCTTTAAGATAAAGAAGAAAAGAAAAGGCTACTGCATTTTTTTGTTCATTGATTAACCAGTAATGTTATGTATAAATAATGTATCTGACAGTATGGCAGCCCACTTGGGACATTATGCCATTTACTACAAAATAGGATGCAACATACAACTGAGCAGTGCGAACAAATTAAACATCTTTCCTTGGTAACTTTAGCATTTTTATTAGGTGATAAACATTACAGAGAGGGAAAAGCAGATGTAGATATTTCAGCAGGATTAACCTTAATCGAAAGCTAACTTGACATAGAGCATAATACCTTTACATTATAAAATGTCACCCTGTAACACAAGAAACTAAATTTTTTCAAGTCTTTGTGAAAAGTATATGCATAAAAGTGAATGAATGTGCAGTGTCCAAACTGGATCTTTAAAGATTTAAATTATTCAATTAATAGAGAACCGATGGTGAACACAAATCTGAAGTCTATGGCCATGATCAATGCCAGTCCATTTTTTACACGTTAGTGCTTCCCTCTTAACAAACTGAGTACTAAAGTGAGACTTTGACTTAGTTTTAGCAATGACAGTGAAAAATGTACATGAAGTTAGTCTTTGCCTGCTTGTTTTTATATGGTAACAAATAGCATTTTCTTATGCCACAAAATAGAGGCTATTTTTGAAGATGGTAGGGTACTGACAAGGAGCCACCCATGAAAAAGTGTTCAAAATGTCTAATATCAGAGAAATGCAAATGAAAAATAGTTCTGACATTCCATCTGATCCCTATTAAACTGGCAAAAATAATTAAAAGATGAAAAAATTCAATGATGGCCTGTTAGTGGTAAATCAACTCATTAAGGGCTTATCATATGCCAGACACCATGCTAAACATTTAGAATCCAAAGAAAAAGTAAAAGTGGCCTTGTACTCAAGGAACTTGTGTTTTAATGGGAGAGACAACTTACACACAAATGAGTAATGACAAGATGAATCCAAAATATATGGAAGGTAGTCATACTCTTTGCCTCTTTCTTTGCAAAAAAAAATTAGGTTACATTTTAAAAATTTAATCTGCATTATTAAAATTTTCTCTATTGCTTTTTTAAGTTTAGAAATCAGTGAAGCACAATTTGTAGTATTTACTGATTTCTGAAGTGTAAATGCTCACACCAAAAATTCAAATGGAGAGAGCTAGGTGGCACAGTGAGTGCCTTGTAGTCAAGAGGTCCTGAGTACAAATACAGCTTCAGACACTTGACATACTAACTCTGTGACCTTGGGCAAGTTACTTAACCCCAATTACTTTGCCTTCCCCTCTTCAAAAAAACAAAAAACAACTAAATGAACAAGGAGTTGAAACCCAAGAGAAGTAAAAAGATGATAAGAAAGCACTCTTAATTAGATAAAGTCACTAAACTTGAGCAAATGTTATCCTATGCTACTGAACGAATTGGAAGATGAGATTGCTGAACTGTAGTTAGTGATCTACAGGAACTACTGCCAGGAAAGGCAGTAGTTGAACATGGAAGATAACAGAAAGGTGGAGAAAATAAAATGTCCTGATTTTAAAAGGGAGAAGGGGAGGATGTAGGTTCTATAAATTATAGAATAATTTTTTTTTTCTTTTGAGGTTTTTTTTTTCTTTTTTTGGAGGGGGAAAGTTGAGGCTAAGTGACTTGTGCAAAGTCACATGGCTAATAAGTGTTGAGTATCTGAGAACAAATTTGAACTCAGATCCTCATGGTTCCAGGGAGGGTGCTCTATTCACTACACCACCTAGTCACCCCAAATTATAGAACAGTTTACTTGATTTTGATCCCTAATGAAATATCCCTTGCCTTCAAGAAGTTTATGTGATACTAAGAAGGGGGAAGGACTGGGAAAAATCATGTACAAAGACAAATATGAAATATGTATAGGGTAAATTTAAAGTAATATCATAGAGGATGGGGACCATTAACAATGGGGAGGGGGCCTGAGAGAATCAGGAAGTGGCATGACAAGTGAGCCATGAAGCAAGGTAAAGATTCCAAAAAGTGGAGGTGAGGAGGGAAAGCAATATAGGCATGAAAAGAGACCTCTTCAAACACATTAAGGTGAGAGATGGAATATAAAGAACACCAAATACTTCAGTTTGGTTGGAACATAGAGTTCACAGAGAAAATTAAATGGGATAATATGTAAATGTACCACACATATCAAAGTGCTGTAAGAATGCCAGCTATTACTATTATTACTTAATAATTTTGATTGACATACTTTTAGATATTTAGTTGAGTCTCCTTTTTCACTTGGTTAGTTTTAATCATTCTGGAAATGGATCTGATTCTAATATCTAATAGTATATTCTTTATTGGCCTTTGTTTTGAATTGCTACTGCACTGGAAAAGCAATTGAAATAAAAATCTTGAAGTTGGCCTTCTTTCTTTTGAAGAATTCTGTGATGTCATACTTTTTCATGTATTTTGTCATTTTAAATACATTTTATAACTGTGTTCAATTATAGGTGTTTCCTAACTCCTACTTTTATTGAATGACCATATTATAGTCATGTGCTATCTGTCAGAAATTTCACTTTCTTAGAAAGAGTTTAATAACAGAAAAACAATCCTTATCAACACTGCTTGAAAGTCATAGGCTGTCTTAATTATTCTATGTGGTTCCATACTGTGTGTGTAAGATGCTCTATCATTCCATGGTAAGACTGTCTTGGTGTTGAGTCTTGTCCTATGACAACAGATGTACTTTCATTGCTTCCGTGCAGTCATTTCTATTGGCTTTATGCATCGAGAAAAGATGAATGGTATAAGGCAAAAAGAAAAAAAATACTGAAGGCCAAGCCCCAGTGATCAAGTAATGAAAGAATATGAACAGTTTTCAAAAGAACTCTAAACTATTAATAAGTGCATGAAAGATTGCTGCCAATCACCAATAATAAAAGAAATTCAAATCAAAAGAACTCCGAGGTTTTACCTCAAATCCAGAAAATTAACAAAGATGACAAAAAATGGGAACGATCAATGTTGGAGAATTTCTGGAAAGACAAGAACACTTGTACATTCCTCATGGAGATATAAATTGGTCCAACAAGATGCCTGAATTGGTTACAGATACCTGATACTTCTGGGAATTCATATATCAAGGCATAAAACCCTTAGCACCAAATTGGCCAAGTATCTACAAATTAAAACTTCTTTCACTCAAAATATATTCTAACTCACCCCCAATAACAACATACTAATAGGTACATTACTTGCACTCTTTTCATCTCAAACTCATTGTGTCCAAAATGAAACTCTATATCTGCCCTCTTCCTCAATAATATCTTTTTCTCCTCAAAAAGTCCTTGCTTCTCTTAAGGGCAAGACTTCCAACCACACTAGCTCATACCTTCCTACAGGACTATTGTGATAGTCTCCTAATCAATGTCTCTTTCCTCTTTTAAAACATCCCCCACAGAACAAGATCCTTGCCTAAACAAGATCCTAAAGGTATGTGGATGACCACATCATTACTCTGCTCCAAATGCTTCGCTGATTTCCTATTGCTTCTGGGAAATTACATAAATTTCTCACCATGGCAAGTGAATTTAAAAAAAATTATAAATGCATAAGTATCAACAATATTGACATTTCTTTACACAAAGAACAAAAAATATTATGTATTTAATTGTAAATTTCTGTTACAGACAAGTTGTTTTTTTAAAAACACTTCATATTAAATTAACATGGTATGTCTAACACTGTTTTCTTTTAATTTCCTTCTGTTCTCTTTCTATTTTTTAGAAAGTTTTTCATTGACACTATTTTCCTTTTTTGGTATCGCTATGAACACACACACACACACACACACACACACACACACACCTCACAACCTGGTTTCAGTCTACCTTTCCAGGTTTATTTCACATCACTTCTACTACATGACTTCCAAAACAGGCTTCTTACTATTCACTGAACTTGGTATTCCATCTCCCATCTCCAAGAATTTGCACAGGTTAAAGACGTGTCTGAGATGTATTTCTTTTTCATCTCTACTTCTGAGAAGTCTTAGTTTTATTAAAAGCTTTGAACAAACATGTTTGAAGGGAAAAGGAAGGAGTTCTTTTTGGACATGTTGAATTTAAGATATCTATACGGAAACCATTTTAGAATGTCCAGTAAGTATTTGGAGCTTCAAAATTGTAGCTCCTCAGAGAGGTTAGGATGAGATTTGACAGTTATCAGTGTAGCAATGAAAACTAAATCCATGGAAGTTGATGAAATTGCCAAATGAATAATATATCTATACACACATATATACATAGAGAGAGAGAGAGAGAGAGAGAGAGAGAAGGAGGAGGACGAGGACGAGGATGAGGACGAGAAGGTGGAGGAGCAGGAGAGAAGAGAAGAGGAGAGGAGAGGAGAGAAAAGAGAAGAGGAGAGAAGAGAAGAGAAGAGAAGAGAAGAGAAGAGAAGAGAAGAGAAGAGAAGAGAAGAGAAGAGAAGAGAAGAGAAGAGAAGAGAGGAGGAGAGGAGAAAAGAGAAAAGAAAAGAGGGGAGGGCCCAGGACAGAGACCTTTGGGATACCAACAGTTAGGGAGCATGATCTGGATGAAGATCCAGCAAAGAAAAGTGAGAAGGATCAGTCAGATAGGTAAGAGGAGAGTTGAAAGATTTGCAGTAAAAGAGAGTATAAAGGAGAAAAGACTGATCAACAGTGTCAAAGGCTGAGCAGAGGTCAAGAAGGATGATTGAGAAAAGATCTTTAGATCTGGCAATTAAGAGATCATTGATAACTTTGAAGAGTGCAGTTTTGGTTGAAAATAAGGTCAGAAGTGAATCTGTAGAGAATTAAGAGGAGAAGAAATGGGGGCACCTACTCTAAGATGGCCTTATCAAGGAATTTAGCAACAAAATTGAGGATGGATATAGTATGGTAATAGGGAAGGGTGGATCAAATGAAAGTTTTTTGAGGATAGGGAAGACATAGGCATATTTGTAGACAAATTATATTAAGTAGGGGAAGTAGTCAGTAGACAAAAAGAAATTAAAAATAAGTGAAAGAGTGGGCATGATAGAGGAGGAAATCTGCTGAAGCGGAAGCTATGGAATGGAATCACTTGTGCATTAGAATGCGTTAATCTTGCCAAGGAGAAGTACCATCTTTCCATATGAGACAAGCATGAAGGAGATACCACCAGAAGGAATCTGGGTAACATGAGATGAGGAGGAGAGGAGAAGAGGGCACTCTTGGCAAAATGGTCTAAATTTTTTTCAGTAAAATATAAGGGAAGGGAGAGGGGCAGAGCCAAGATGGCAGCGTAGAAGCAGCAAGGTCCCGCAGCTCCCACACCGCCACCCTAAACACCCAGAAAATACCAGCCCAGACAAAGTCTAGGAAAGTCTAGGACTCTCAGACTCACACAGATCCAGAGAACACAGCTCT
>JAQQSW010012105.1:0-12598 GCA_028646575.1 Pseudocheirus occidentalis | reverse complement strand
AACTTGCTGCTGCTGCGATGGGCCCCGAGATTTTTCCTACCTGGTTAGATGATTCTCCATCCTCTGGTGAGCTGGCTGGAAATCTCTCAGGCTGGGTGAGTCTGCTGCATGTCTGGCTGGAGCTTTTTCTCTCAGTCCGCTCTTTTCTGCTCTCTGCTCCACGCTGGTGTGGCTTCCTTGAGTTCAGCGTTCTTCTTACCCCAACCTAAGTAGGCACTTTCCTGGGCTGGGAGTCCGCCTCGCTCAGTCTCTTTGTGGGTTCTGTCCTTCTTGAATTCGTTCAGATTCACTTTTTAGCCTTTAGCACTAGAATGGCTCTGGCTGTGGCAGCAGCTTCTCCCCACTGCCCTGGGTTCAGGCCGTGTTTTTCTCAATAATTTTTTAATTGTCTCTCCTGGATCTATTTTCCAGGTCATTGGTTTTTTCAAGGAGATAGTTCAAATTGCCTTCTAGTTTTTCATTTGTTTGGATTTGTTTAATAGTATCTTGATTTCTCATAAAGTCATTTACTTCCATTTGCTCCACTCTAACTCTGAAGGAATTATTCTCTTCAGTGAGCTTTTGTTATTCTTTTTCCATCTGGCAAATTTGACTATTTAAGGCATTCTTCTCCTCATTGGCTTTTTGGGCCTCTTTTGCCATTTGAGTTAATTTTAAGGTATTATTTTTTTTCAGTCAGGTTGTTAACTCTCTTTTCACAATTTTCTTGCATCATTCTCATTTCTCTTCCCAATTTTTCCTCCACTTCTCTTACTTGGTTTTCAAAATCCTTCTTAAGCTCCTCTGTGGCCTGTAACCAGCTTTATATTTTTCATGGAATCTTTTGGTTCAGTAGTTCTGACTGTGTTGTCTTCCTCCATGCTTTGATCCTTTTTGTCCTCAAAAAAGGAATCTAAATTTGGATTGCTGAGCTTGGCTTGCTTCCTTTGCCTGCTCATGTTGCCAATCAATTAATTTGATTTTTTTAGCCACAGTAGAACTCTGCTTTCAGAGGGGAGAGCTTTGTCCCAAATCACTGAGGTTTTTCGCAGCTGCTGGAAGTATTAGGAGGTGCAGTCTCTGCAGCCCCCACCAGCTTTAGCTCACTGGTCATGTACCTCAGGACCACCACCCAAGACCATGATCTCAATCCAGGCCAGTTAAGGCAAGAGCATTTTGCTTCTGAATAATTTCTTGTCCCCCTGAAATCTGCATGCCAAGAGCTCTGAAGCAGCCACATTGAGGCTGCTGCAGGGCCTCCACTTCTGCTGCTTCCTTGTGCTGGGGGCAAAAGGCTGGATCTGCTTTTCTCCACCAAATTTAGCTGAGTTTCACTGACCTTTCCCTTAGTTCTTGTTTCTTATGGGTTGATAATTCTGGAAACTGCCACTGCTGCTGGTGATCCACTCTCCCGAGTGCTCTAGCTACAGCTTGTCCAGACCACCCTGGGGCTAAGCCATGGTTTCAGGCTGTGCTCGGCTTGGCTTCTAGTGCTCTGCTTCCCATCCTGCCTGCTGGGCTGCCCCCAGAGGGAGATGTATTTTTTCTGTAATTTTGTGGGTTCTGGAGCTCTAAAATTTGTTTAGAGTTGTATTTTATAGGTATTTGACATGATTATGGTGGGAGCTGCAGAGTTCTCCTGCTTCTATGCCTCCATCTTTGCTTAATTTAGTTTCAGCTCATATTGGTTCATAAATAATAGTCTCAAGTTTAATATATAGTATTATTATTTGTAATAATAATAATAATAATAATAATAGTCTCAATCAGTAAGTTTCAATGGTTATGCCACAATCAGTAAGTGCTATTTGTTATGTCACCATCAGTAAATCTCAGTAATTATGTCCCAATCCGCAAATCTCAGTAGTTATGTGACAATCAGTAAGTCTCAATAGTTATGTGTAATGGTAAGGGAATTTGAAGATCTTCTGTGACCCTTAATGGGCCTCACTTGGAGTCCGACAAGAGAAGCTTGCTTAGGGGAGGCTTGTTTTTCAAGGTTCACTTATGGGAAAATTTGTATTATTTGGCCAGATGAGAAGATGAGACTCTGGGTAGCCATTGAACCACTCCCAACCCTCTTTGAAAACTCTGATGTTGATGCTTCTCTCTCTGGTAACTATGTGTGTATGTATGTATGTATGTATGTATGTATGTATGTATGTAATGGTCAGACACAAGCCCTATCTGTTGAATTGTGCTATTTTATCTGTCTTTTTTGTTTGCTTGTAATTTCTTTTTGTTTTTTTGGAAGTTCCGGGTGCTGACTTTTTCCCCTGAACTAAGTGAATGATATATATGTTTGATTAAAGTAAGATAGTTAACCCCTTTTGAGTTGCTTTCTTTTAGAAAAGCAAATCAAAGAACCTGTGCTAGTAGCCATCCTAGGTGTGCTAGGGTGCTTGCTATTACAAATGGCATAGTTAGCAGGATCTGCAAAAACAAAGGAAAGTCTGGGGTCTAGAGCAGTGTGGGGAGGAGGACACATCCCCAGGAGAACTTTATTTGGACATTTTTATTTTGAATTGAGGGATTATAATGTTATGTGCTTTGTATTTGTTTAAGTTCCCCATGGCTACTCTGGTAATGAGTTGTTATATGTTTTGCAAATGTGATGTGTTTATTTTGTGGCAATTATGTTTTACTTAAGAGATGCTAATGCCAATTCAGATATAAGTTGTCTATGTAATGGGCATGAAAGATCTTAAGAGCTTCCCTGCCCCTAATGGGCCTCACTTGGAGCACAACAAGAGAACCTTGCTTAGGGAAGGCTTGTTTTTCAGGAAGGCCCACACCTTTTGTTATTGACTCTGAAAAGGGGTTTAAAAATTCTCTCTCTCTCTGTCTCTCTTTCTCTCTCTGCCTTTCTCCCCATCTTCCCCCTACCCACCACCCCAGAACAATGATCCCACTGTATACCCCCTCCCCCAATCTGCCCTGTCCTATATCCTCCCCCATCATGCTTGTAATATCTGTTTGTATTTTCTGAAGTTCACAGTGCTGATTTTTTCTCCTGAACTAAGTGATAGATAGATAGATAGATATAGATATAGATATAGATATTGTTATATCTCAATATAGATATATTATCTATCTATCTATCTATCTATCTGTCTGTCTGTCTGTCTGTCTATCTTTCTATCTATCTATCTATCTATTTTATTTGACACATTTAAAGTTGCTTTCCTTTAGTAAAGCAAATCAAAGAACCTGTGCTATCAGCCATCCTGGGTATGCTAGGGTGCTTGCTGTTACAATGGGTGAGAATGAGTTAGTTTACATGACTATCTTTAAGTGGGTGGGCATGCAGGGGTGCGCATGAGTGTTCATCCCTGTATATGCATAGGTGAGTATATGCTGGTGTACACAAGTATATATTCATGTGAGAAAAGATGGGTGTTCATGATTACCTATGCATGGATGGCTATGCAAGGGTGTGCACAGTGTGCATGACTATATAGGCTTTGAAATGATATGTGGGTGTGTATGCATGTGTGAATGTTAATAGTTGTACAAGAATGTGTTCACATGGCTAAGGGTGTATAAAACTATGCAGTTGTAAATAAGTGTGTTGTGAGTATGCATTAATGTGCAAGAGTGCATGTGTGACTGTGCACAGGTAAAAACAAGTGAGCAAATTAGTAATTTTCCTGACTGTGAAATTTTACATGGGACCATGCAAGGTTCCAAATTTTTCCTTAGATCTGTGTATATGAGTATGCACAAGTATATAGAAATGTACTTCTGCACAGCTCTGCAATGTGTGCTTCCAAGATTGCAGATAGTTATGTTAAAGTATATACGTGTGTGGTGTATATAAGAGTAAACGAATGTGTAAGATTACACAGAGAGTACATGAATTACTTGTGTGATTGTGTGTAGATATGCATAATTGTGCATGAATATGTATAGGTATGCAAGCTAATGTGTTTGTTTGAATATGAAAAGAGCATTGTAAGCATGTGTGGTTGTACATGAATATGCTTAGCATGTGTGAGTATGCACTGGACTACATATTCATTTATGGGTATGCCCAGGTGTGTGTATGCATGTTGACATGCTAGGGTAGGAATGCATGGGTGTGTACAGCAGAATGTGCATGGGTGAACATATGTTGGGTATAGATTAGTAGTCATATGTAGGTGGGCATATGCAGGTAGGTATGTGCAGATGGGCACACATAGGTGTATGATGTGTTTGTAGGCATTCATTGATAGGTATGCAGACATGGTCATGGATAGATGGATATGCAAAGAGTACATGGGTAGGCATATTCATGTGGGTATGCACTGAAGCTTATGCACGAGTGTACAAGGTTGTGCCTGTACAGGTAGGCATTCATGAGTGTACATGTATGGATGCATGTGACCCACACATGTCAAAATGCATGCATATTGGTGGGCATGAACTGGTGGGAATGTGTAGATGTGTGCAAGTGTGGTCATGCATGGTTGTGTAAGACTGTGGGGTATATGTGACTATATGTGGGGAGTGGTCATGTTCAGATGTGGACACCTATCCATGAGTTGGCATGAACAGATATGCAAAAGGATGTGTACATGGGGTGTGCATGTAGACATGAACCAGTGGACATACTTAGGTGGATATGTCCAAGACTAGGTAGATCTAGGTTAGCATGAACTGTGGGCATGTGTGGGTGGGAATATGTGACTGTTTAGGCAATGTGCATAGGTAGGCATGCGTAAGTGGTTATCCATGGGTGTGAAAGACTGCATGCACAAGTGTGCATGACTATATATGCATTGGTGGTCATGTACAAGTTGGCATGCATGAGTGTGTGCCTTGGTACATATGGGTAGTCACTCATAGGTAGTCATGCTTGAGTTTGTTTGCCTGTATATGCACTGTTGGGCATTTTTAGTGGGGTTTCATGGGTGTACATGACAGATTTCACAGGAGGAAATGTTCTGGTGGGCATGCATAAGTGTGCACAAGTGTGTGTGAGTGTGTGTGGCTGGGCATGCATATGTGTGACTTGTGGGCTTGTTAGTGGGCTTCTGTATGTAGTGTACCAGTATGTATGATTGCATCTGTGTGGGCATGTGTGGGTGGATATGTATTGCATAATTGAGCATTCATGAGGTGCTTGCATGTGTATGGCACAAATGTGTGTACAAACATGATTGCATGTACATGTGAGGATATGCAAGAGTGCTTCAGGGTACAGACAAGAGTAAGCACATGGAAGTGTGAACAGGTATGTGTGTGTGAAATGTGAGAGGGAATGAATGGTCATGTGAGCATAAGTGTATATGAGTATTCATGGGTGTGTGTGACTATGCTTAAGGGTACATAGAGGGGAATGGGCACGTCCATGGGTGTGGTTGTCAATGAGTGTGAAAGGAGGTGCATGAACATGAAAATTCTATTCAGGTTCTCCACTAATATTTTTCTATTTGAACTTTATTTTAAAAGTTGTACTCTGCTCACCATGAGTGGCAGGGTCACTCTCCCAAGCTTCAGGCTTTTTCATATTGTTCTTTTCACAGGTAGTTCTAGAATTTGGAAGTTTTGTTGCATCCAAGGCAATGTGATCTTGGGAGAGGTGTGATCATTGCTCTAATCTTTACCAGTGAAAGTCTCTTGGATTCCATTTTCGTCCACAGTGTTCTAGCACTATTATCTTTCTATGGACTGTGATTAGGGTGCCTGTTCCCTGTGACCAAAAGTGCTCTTTCTTTCCCTGGAATTGAGACCTAGAAATGGGTATGTGCAATGAAATTGCAATACAGGGCCCAGTTCTTTTCCTGATATTAACACAGGTGTCCCTTGTAATGTTTTTTTCTGATGAGTTGACCAGTCCACTTACCCTCTCTGTGCTGAGAGCTGAAACTGCTGCTGCTGCTATTGCTGCTGTCAAGACCTACAGCTGGTGTTGCCCCTGGCAGTGTGCTGGGTACCCCACCCCCCATTCAAGTATCATAGCCCTCTCTTTTAGACTTCGTAAGTTGTCTTGGACTGGAAAAATGGCTCACCTCCAACTTGTATTGGCTATGTTGTTCCAAAAGTCAATTTGAGATATTATTTTAAAGTATTTTGCAGCTGAAGTTGGGAAAGCTTGGTTGTAGCACTCCCTCTGCTTCACCATCTTGGCTTCACTTTTAGAAGTGTACATTATGGAATTTTATGTTTTCTGGAGGCGATCCATAGATTCTTTTGTTTTCTGTGTTCGTAAGTTGTAGACAGTGTTGGTATCATTCTCTGAATGAAATTGTTGAGTATTTCTTTTTCTTCTGGGAGATATATAATCTTTAACTTGCTTTTGTACTACTTCTAGTCTTAGATATCAGTGTTTTTCTTGTGTAGGGATCATGCATTCTTTCAACATTGTTCTTTTTTCTTGTCCTTCACTTCTGTATATTTGCATTCCCAATCCCTTTTCCCTTTTCATTCTTTGGAGAGACTTTTCATCATGCATTCTATTTATTCTCTTCTGCTGATTATTTCTACTGTGCAATGTATATCTTCTCTTTTTATGATTTTTTATTTATTTCTTGAGCCATTCAGGAAAATCCTACAGGAAAAATACCTATTGTGCAAAGGTGTGAGTAGTTCAGCCTTCTCTATTTCATGTCTCACCATTGTCATCTACTTTAAAAAAGTGATCCAATGCATTATGATGTCACAAAAACACACTGCCTTTAGAAAATATTGTGAGTCTCAACTCATTTGCAGCTTTTTCACTCCTAATTGTGGTATATTTTGAAGTGACAGGATACCATCTCATGTTTTTGCATTTATCCTCTGGTTTCTATCTTCTATCCATATCTTCTTCTATTTTTCATTGTGAGTTGGTTGATGAACAGTTCTTTATACACCCACATTAGTCTATTTTTTTCTTTTTTAATTAAATTTTATGTTTATTTTTAGTTTACACAATAGGACTTACACAAATCCTAGGCTCTTTGGGGAACCCACATTATTCCTGGTCTCTCATATGTTTCTATACATGTGTGTGTTTGTGTATTTATATATCTTGGATACCAAGCCTTTATTGAAAAATTCAACATAATTTTTTTCTTCATTCGAACACTTTCTTTCTTATTCAAGGTACATTAATTTTGTTTAGAGGCTATTCATTTTAATGTAATAAAAATTAACCACTTAATAGTTTGTAATTATCCTCATTGTGAACTTACCTCAAGGTTTTGTACTGGGCCATCTTTTTGTCTCAATATATAGGTTTTTTTGCTTTGTAGCTTCATAAACTCCCATGGGTTCAATCGTTTCTATATAGACAAATTCTAGATTTCACTGCATTAATTTTGTTTTGTGCAAAAATTTATTTGGTTAAATATGCATACTCACACATACATACATATATATGTATATCCTATTTATAGATCTATATGGTATGTTATCTGCTTCTCAAAATTTTGAATGGTATGATCTTTAATATTAATGTCATGAGTTTATAACCAAATTCCAGAGTTCCCAGGAACTTCCCAGGAAGGAAGAAATATTGGAAACTGAGAGAGACAATTCAAGTATGGTGGAGCCACAGTCAGGATAACACAAGATTTAGTAGCTTATATATTAAAGAATCAGAAGGCTTGAAATATGATATTCTGGAGGGCAAAGGAGCTAGGATTATAACCAAGAATCACCTACTCAGCAAAAATTAGTATAATCCTTCAGAGAAAAAAATGGATATTCAATGAGATAGAGGACTTTCAAGCTGAATAGGAAATCAACTTTCAAATATAAGACTCAAGAGAAGCATAAAAAGGTAAACAGGAAAAGGAAATCATAAGGGACTTAATAAGGTTAAACTGCTTACATTTCTATATGGGAAGATGATATTTGTAACTCATAAGACCTTTCTCATTATTAAGGTAGTTAGAAGGAGTAAATATAGACAGAAGGTAAAGGTGTAAGTTGAATATGAAGGGATGATATCTAAAAAAATAAAATTAATGTGTGAGAGAGGAATGTACTGGGAGAAAGAGAAAGGGAGAAGTATAATGGGGTAAATTATCTCACATAGAAGAGACAAGAAAAAGCTTTTTACAGTGGAGGGAAAGAGAGAGGAGGTAGGGGAAGTGAATGAAACTTACTGTCATCAAAATTAGCTCAAAGAGGGAATAACATACATACTCAATTGGGTATAGAAATCTATTTTACCCTAAAGGAAAATAGGAAGGTACTGGAGGGTAGTAGGGAAGAATAAGAGAAGGAGGGAGGGAGAGTAATAGAACGGAGGGCAGATTAGGGGAGGGGCTAGTCAGAAGCAAGACACTTTTGAAGAGGGACAGCATGAAAGGAGAGAATAGAATAAATGGGGTGGATAGAATGGAGGGAAATATAGTTACCACAGTAACTGTGAAAAAAATTGAAGAAAGTTTCTCTGATAAAGGCCTGATTTCTCAAACATATAAAGTGACTCAAATTGATTAAAAAAAATAAGAGGCATTCCCCAATTGATAAATCATCAAAATATATCTGTATTTGGATGAAGCAGTCATAGCAATCTATAGCCACATTAAAAATACTCCCTATTGATTGAAGAAATACAAATTAAAACAATTTTGGGGTACTACCTCATATCCATGAGATTGGCTAATAGGACAGAAGGAGAATGACAAATGTTGGAGAGGATGGAAAAATGAGACTTTAATGCATTGTTGGTGGGATTGTGAACTGATCCAACCATTCTATAAAAAAATTTGGAACATTGCTCAGAGAGCTATAAAACTGTGCCTACCCTTTGACTTAGCAATACCACTATTAGGTCTGTATACCAAAAGAGATAAGAAACAAAAAGTAAAAGAACCTATATGTACAAAAATATTTATGGAAGCTCATTTCTGGGGCCAAAAAAATAGAAATTGAGGGGATGCCCATCAATTGGGGAATGGCTGACCAAATTAGGGTATGTGACTATGTTACAATACCTATTATACTATAAGAAATGATGGGGGTGGAGCCAAGATGGCAAAGTAGAAACAGGACTTCCTTGCGGCTCTGGCTTCCACTTCCTCCAATACATGTAAAAAATTACTCTAAACAAACTTTAGAACTACGGAAGCAACAAAGTAACAGAGAAAAACAAATCTCCCACTGAAGGGAGCCTGGCAGGCCAGCAGGAAGTATCCATCACAACTTGCTGAGAGCTGAGAGCAGTCCTGCCTAAGCCCAGATTTTAGACCCAGAGCAGACCTCACTAGAGTAAATCACCAGCAGTTTTATCAGTTTCCAGATTTCTCAATTCACAAATGTGAAAGACAAAGTAAAAGTGTGGAATGTTTTTGGAACAGGGGAAGTATGATCCAGCTGCTACCCCCAGAGCTTCAAGTGGCAGAGGCATGGTAGCTATGCAGTGCTGCTGCTTCAGCGCTCCTGGCCTGCAGATGTAGGGGGACCAAATGACCATTCAGAGGTTAATCACTCTTGTTTTTACCTGATTGCATCTGGATCGTGGTCTTGGATGGTGGTCCTGTGGTGTGTGACCAGTCAGCCAGAGTGTGTGGGGACTGTAGAGAGGGTGTCCATTTAATAGCTGCAGCAGCTACAAAAACCCCAGCAATTTGGTACATAGCTCTATCCATTCTGGAAGAAGAGTTCTACCATGGCAAAGAGCTCAAAAGTCTACTAATTGGCTGCCAATAGGAGCAAGCACAGGAAGAACAAACAGATGATAGAATCCTTTTGGGGGGATAAAAAGGATCAAAGTATGGAATGGGAGGGAGACAACAAAGTCAGAAATCCTGCACCAAAACCTTCCAAGAAAAAAATATGAACGGGTTACCGGCTGTGGAGCAGCTCAAGAAGGATTTTGAAAATCAAGTAAGAGAAGTGGAAGAAAAATTGGGAAGAGAAATGAGAATGATGCAAGAAAATCATGAAAAGAGAGTCAACAACCTGAATGAAGCAAATTACACCTTAAAAATAGACTAACTCAAATGGCAAAAAGAGGCCCAAAAAGTGAATGAGAAGTATGCCTTTAAGAGCTGAACTAGCCAGATGGAAAAAGAATTGCAAAAGCTCACTGAAGAGAATAATTCCTTCACAATTGGATTGGAGCAAATGGAAGCTAATGAGTTTATGAGAAATCAAGATACTATTAAGCAGATCCAAACAAATGAAAAAAATAGAAGGCAATATGAAATCTCTTTGGAAAAACCACTGACCTGGAAAATAGATCCAGGAGAGACAATTTAAAAATTATTGGACTACCTGAAAGCCAGGATCAAAAAAGAACCTAGAAGTCGTCCTTCAAGAAATTCTAAAGGAAAATTGCCCTGATATTTTAGAACCAGAGGGCAAAATAGAAATGGAAAGAATTCACTGATCACCTTTTGAAAAAAGATCTCAAAGAGAAAACTCCTAGGAATATTATACCCAGGTTCCAGAGTTCCCAGATCAAGGAGAAAAAAATTACAAGCATCCAAGAAGAAACAATTTGAGTATTGTGGAAACATGATCAGTATAACACAAGACCCAGCAGCAGCTTCTACATTAAGGGATCAAAGGGCTTAGAATATGATATTCCAGAGGTCAAAGGAGCTGTGACTAAAACCAAGAATCACCTACCTAGCAAAACTGCGTATAATGCTTCAAGGGAAAATATGGTTATTCAATGAAATAGATGACTTTCAAGCATTTTTGATGAAAAAACCAGAGCTGAACAGAAAATTTGGTTTTCAAATACAAGAAGCAAGTGAAGCATGAGAAGGTAAAAAGGAAAAAGAACTCATAAGGAACTTATTAAAGTTGAACTATTCACATTCCTACATGCAAAATGATAATTGTAACTCAATATTTTTCTCAGTATGAGGATAGCTGAAGGGAACATATATGTGTATGTGTATATATATATATATATGTATATATGTATGTATGTATGTGTATACATACATATATACATATGTATAGGAGGAGAATGTATGTGTATATAAATATATATGTGAGTGTAGGCATTTGTATGTTTATCTATACATAGACAGCTAGCACAGGATGAGTTGAATAAGAAGGGATGATATCTAAAAAAAAAGTTAAGAGGTGAGAGAGGAATTTATTGGGAGAAGAAGAAAAGGAGCAGTAGATTAGGGTAAATTATATCATATAAAAGAAACAAGAGCAAACTGTTACAATAGAGGGGAAGAGCAGTATGGTGAAAGGGAATGGGACAACCTGATCCTCATTGAATTTGGCCTTAGGAGGGAATAACATATGCAGTCAAATGAGTATCTTACTCTACAGGAAAATAGTGGGGCAGGGGACGGGAGGGTGGAGGATAGAAGGGAGGGCAGATTGGGGGAGGGGGCAGTCAGAAGCTAACATTTTTGAAAAGGGATAGGATCAAAAGAGAAAAAAGAATAAGTGTGAGGGGCGGGATAGGATGGAAGGAAATATAGTGAGTCTTTCACAATTATGAATACTATAGACATGATTCGGGTAACTACACATGTACAGTCTATATTGAATGGCTTATCTTCCCAGTGGGGGTGGGTGAGGAGGGAGGAGGGGGAAAAAATCTGGAACTCACTAAGTTTTGAAAACAAATGTTTTAAAATTGTTTTTTTTACATGCAACAGGGAAATAAAATATACGAGTACTGGGGTATAGACACCCATCTTGCCCGACTAGAAAGTTAGGGGGATGAAGGGGAGGATATAAGAGAGAACGGATTGGGAAAAGGGGTATTCTGTAGGCTTGCTATTTTTTGGTGGGCTTAGGGGAAAGACAGGAGAGAGAAAAAATATAACTCAAGTCTTATGGAAATGAATGTTGAAAATTAAAAATAAATAAATTATAATTAAAAAAAAGAATTGATGAACAGGATGCTCTCAGAAAAAAACCCTAGAAAGACCTGCATGAGCTAGTGCAAAGTGAAATGTCTTGTGTACAAAGTAACACCATTATTGGATTATCAGCTGTGAATGACAGCTGTTCTCAGCAATGCAGTGATCTAAGACAATTCTGGAGGACTTTCGGTGCACAACTCTACCCACCTCCAGAGAAAGAACTGATGGTGTCGGAATACAGAATGAAGCATCCTTTTTCTCCCCGCTCTCTTTTTTTCCTTGAGTTTTGTTTTGTCTACTGTTTTACAACATGACTCTTATGGATATATTTTTCATAGCTGCATATGTATAACCTATATCAAACTGCTTGCCTTTTCAATGGGGGAGGGGTGAGAAAGAGAGAGAATTTAAAATTCAAAGTTTTTTAGAATGGATTTTGAAAATTTACTGGGGAAAATTAGAAATGTAAATGCATAAATAAATTAAGCAAAAAAAGAAAGTTAAAAAAAAGGTCATGAGTCCATTTAGAATGTATCATGGAATATTATCTAACCTGTTGATTTAACCCTAATTTCTAACAGTCTTTACCAATTTTCCCAATAGTTTTTTAACAAATGGGGAGAACTTTCCTTACAAAATTGTTTTCTGGTTTATCAAATACTGAGTTACTTAATGTCATGGTTTCTGATTTTTCCTTCCTACATTCTCTTCCATTGATCGAATTCTCTCTCTTTTTTTTTAATGTAAATTTTAATTTATTTCTTGGTTATATCATTCATTTCCACAAGGTTTTGAGTTACAAATTTTCTCCCTTTTTTGTCCCTACCCCCCAGCCCAGAACATTGATCCCA
>JAQQSW010012104.1:0-12599 GCA_028646575.1 Pseudocheirus occidentalis | reverse complement strand
GTCAACTTTACTCTCATTGAATTTGGCTTAGGGAAGGAATGACATAAACTCTAAACTGGGCATCTTGCCACACAAGACAGTACGGGGGATGGGGATGAAAGGTGGGATAATGGAGGGGAGGATAAGGTGGGGGGAAGGGCTGCTGGAAGCACACACTTCTGTAAAGGGACAGGGACAGGGTAGAGAACAGAACAAAGCAGGGGGGATAGAAAGGAGGGACATATAATCAGTCTCTCACAATATGTCCACTGTGGAGATGTTCTGCATAATTACACATGTAATATACAGCCTGTATGGAATTTCTTGTCCTTCCAGTGGGGGTGGATGATGAGGGAGCAACCGAAAGAATCTAGAATTTAAAGCTCTACAATCAAATGTTAAATATATGTGTGTGTGTGTGTGTGTGTGTATATATATATATATTTATTATTATTATTATTAACTACATGCAACTGAGAATTAAAATATACAGGTACTGGGTAGGGAGACCCATCCTGTCCTACCAGAAAGTTAGAGGGGTGATGGAGGAGCACATAGGAGAGAGCAGATTGGGGGTGGGGATTTATAGGGGGATCACTGTTTTGGGGTTGTGAGTAAGGGAAAGATGGGGAGAAAATTTGTAGCTCAAAATCTCATGGAAATGAGTGATGTAAACAAGAAAATAAATAAAATAATTCAAAAAAATAAAATATTAGCAAACAGGCTACAGCAACATATCACAAAGTTTGTATTATGACTGGGTAGAATTATGTGAAGGATGGAAGAATGCTTCAGTATTAAGAAGGCCATTGACCAAACTTGACCACATTAATGACAAGAATTAGAAAAATTATCTTATTATATCTACAAACTCAGAAAATTTTTTGACAAAATGTACCACCCATTAAAACACACACACACACACACACACACACACACACACAGAAGACATAAGAATAAATGAATCTTTTTGAAATGTGCTGAGATAGCATTATATATAATACATATTAACAAGAATTTTTCCAGCAAGGACAATTATATTCCATATCATCACTACTATTTACATAGTTCTAGAATAATATCTACAGGAATAAATTGAGATGATAAGCATAGACAAAGAAGAAACACGATTATCCCTTTTTGCAGATAATACGATGTTTTACTTAAGACAACCTTAAAAGATATTTTTATGGGGTGGCTAGGTGGCACAGTGAATAGAGCAGTGGCCCTGGAGTCAGAAGGATCTGAGTTTAAATCTGACCTCAGACCGTTAGCACACTTACTAGCTGTGTGACCTTGGGAAAGTCCCTTAACTCCAATTGCCTTACCTTCCCCCCTCCAAAAAAAAGGATATTTTTTTAAAAATTGAAACGACAACTTCAACAAAGTTGCAGGTTTTAAAAATCTTCAGCCTTTTTTTCTATATTATCCATAAACCCCTGTAAGAACAGATAGAATGTGAAATTCCAATGAAAATAACTACAGAATGCATAAAATACATAGGACTCTGGCAAAGAAATCACACAAGGAAGAACTACATGACTATTACCTCAAAATATGATTTATTATTGTTAGAAATAAAGACAGACCTACATATTTGAATAAATATTAATTCCTTGTATGTAGCAAAGCCAATATTTTTAAAATTACAAAACTGCTTAAATTGATTTGCTTTTTCAGTGCCTTGCCTCCCAAACTACAAAATAATAATGTAATTCATCTGGAGGAACAAAAGTTCAAGAATATAAAAAGAAATAATGAAAACATGGGAAAATATTGCTGTTGTTGTTCAGTTGTTTCAGTCACGTCTGACTCTGTGACCCCATTAGGGACTTTCTTGGCAAAGATACTGGAGTGGTTTGTCATTGCCTTCTTCAGCTCATTTACAGATGAGAAAACTAAGGAAAACAGGGTTAAGTGGTTTGCCCAGAGACACACAGCTAGTGTCTGAGGTCAAATTTGAACTCAGGTAGACGAGTCTTTCTGATGCCAGACCCAGCAATCTATCCACAGTGACACCTAGATGCCCCATGGAAAGGTAAGGGACCTCGTGTTACCAGAACTCCAACTAAAAAGCAAAGCATTATCATCCAAATGTTTTAGTACTGATAAAAGAACAGAGAGACTAATCAGTTAAACCTATTAGGTTCATGACAACTAGAAAGAAAGAAATTTTGTTCACCAGTGTCTGATAAATCTAAAGATATATATCAGGTACTAATCCTTGAGGTGAAGATTTACTGTTCAAAAAAAACTGCTAGGAAAACTGGAAGGCATTCTAGTAGAAATTTAAGTATAGAGCATCACCTCATACTATATATTAAGATAAGCTCCAAAGCATACAAAATAGTTATAAAAAGTCACAACACAAAAACATTATGGGACAAGGAAAAACTTGCTCTTCAGATTTATGGATAGTTCATAAACAAATAAGAGACAGGAAGGATAATAGAAAATACAGTTCAAATTACAAAGTAAAAAAGATTTGCACAAACAAAAACAATTCAGATTAGATGGGAAAAATTTAAATGGAAAAATATTTGCTGCAAATTCATATGACAAAGGTTTCATGCTCAAGATATACAAGGAATTAATTAAAATTTGAAAAATAAGATTGGTTTCCTAACCGATAAATATTCAAAGGATATGTAGTCCATTTTAAGGGAATAAATCTAAGTTATCAAGTAATAATCATATGGGAAAATCTTACATATTAGTAAAAATCAGAGATTTGAAAAGTGAAGCAACTCTCAAGTTCCTATTTTGTATTTATCATATTGGTGAGCTCACAAATAAAGAAAATTATCAAAGTTGGGAGGGCTGTAGGAAAAGATACATCAACATGCTGTTGTTGGAGCCTTGAACAGATCCAGTCATTCTGAAATTCAATTTGGAATTGTTCCCAAATGTTGCTATATTTTGGATATCTTTTGGCCTAGCAATGTTAATGCAAGGCCTATAATGCAAAGACATTAAAGAAATGGGAAAAGGAACTAAATCTATCAAATTATAGCAGTTGTCTTTTGATAGCAAAGTATTCAAAAGTAAAGGACTGCAGGCAGCTAGGTGGCACAGTGAATAGACCACCAGCCCTGAAGTCAGGAGGACCTGAGTTCAAATCCAACCTCAGACACTTCACACACACACACACACACACACACACACACACACACACAAAGTAAAGAACTGCACATCAGTTGGGGAATGACTAAAATATATGGCATATCAATGCAATACTATGGTACTGTAAGAAATAGTAAAGAGATAGTTTCACAGAAACCCCAGAACATTTATATGAGTTATAAAGTGAAAAGAACCTGCAGAAAAAATTAAACAGCAAAAACATTGTAAAAAGCAGAAACTTTGAAAGACTCAAGAACTCTGATTTATGCAATGCCCAGCCATAAGTGCAGAGGACCAATAATGAAGGTTATTACACACATACACATGCACACATACACATGACAGAGAGATGATGGACTCAACGTGAAAAATGGGACATAACATTTTTTTCATATTGCTAATGTGAGAATTTGTGTTACTTAACTGAGTATTTGCTACAAAGTATTTTTTTTCTTTTCTCAGTTGGAATGGAGAGGTGGAAGGAAGGCATGTAAATGCTTGTTATTTCTTTAAAAATAATTTATAAATATCCTACAATCTAATTTACCTAGTGCAGATAACTAAACCTTATCAAGAACAGTGGGCTCCCTCTTATTAATTCTTTACTTTTCTTGGACATTAGTTTCCTATGAACCGTTATTTATTTTATCATTTCCATTCTAAACATCAGATTACTTGACAGAGATAACAGATGAAAACCTGTACTTTCTCTGACATTCTTTACCTTTTGTCTCATCTCGCCTTCCTAACAGTTTTTATCACTCTCTATCATCTCACTCCTCCAGTTCATCCTTCAAATGGCTTCTAATAATATCTTTTCTTATATCTTCTCAAAAGCCTTCTATGGGTCTTTGTTGATTAACTAAAAAATGTATCCCTTTGCCTAACATTTAAGACCTTCCACACTCCAAGCCTAGCCTTCCTCTCCAGGTACATCTCATGTTCCTGCCATAGACTAGAGTCAAATTGAATTACTCTGTGAACCCTGAATACTGACTATATTTTCACCTAGAGTTACTTCCCTTTCACTTCTTTCCATGTCTAATTTCTACCTATTCTTTAAAACCCAGCTCAAATGACACCTCATGCAGGAAACCTTCCCTAATCTCCTATTTCCCTGCTTACTTTGTCCTTCAGACCTGGAAACTAGGAAACAAGTAAATGCTGCTTTGATTTTTTTTTATAACTCTTAAATGTGTTTATCATTTAGTATTGTATTTTGTGGCTCTCTATGTTTGTGTCTTCTCCACATGTCAAAAGGCATTAAGCTCCATAATGGTATGAATCTTATCTAAAATTTGTTTCCCAGAGTCAGAGCACACATTGCTCCCTATGAACAGAGCCAGTGATTAATAAATATTTGTTTTTCACTATATATTGATGTAAAGATGATGGGTTCTATGACAATCATCACCATGTTTACTATTCACCTTCTTCCAGAAGCCAGTATAGAGTTCAACATATTTCAGGATGCCCAGCTTAAAAGGTTACAAAGATCTAGAGAAGAGTGAAACATAGAATTAGACTGAAGTCTCTAGATTCTGTGCCAATGTCTTGCCATAAAAGCCTTTAATTTGCTGTGTAACAATAAAAAGACAAATGAACCTAATGTTGTTGTGTTGTGGAGATGGTAGAAAAACCAGGAATGACTAAGTAGGAGCCAAGACTACTAATTGCTTCTTAGAAGAAATATGAGGGAATATGGCAGCTATTAGAAATAAGTGCTGAGTGCACACTTATATTACATATTTATCTTGCATTCTACTTTAAATGCCCTTTGTGTTATTATGATGTCTTGCTTGGTTGATTTATTTTGGTTTAGTTATAGGAAGTTAGGTGGGAATAAAGGCTCATGAAATATATATTGAAATAGCCAAGAAGTCTGTGAGTATTGTACCCTGAAGCTATAAGGTTAAGAATCAAGATCATCATCAATATCATCATCATCATCACCATCATCATCATCATCAAAATCATAGTCACAAGTCATAGTTCTGGACATAGTCATAACAGTAGTAGTGTGATAGTAGTGGTAGTAGTAGTAGTAGTAGTAGTAGTAGTAGTAGTAGTAGTAGTAGTAGTAGTAGTAGTAGTAGTAGGACATATGGCACTTTGAGGTTTTGAAAATATTTTCCTGAAATAATATTTTATTTTAAATATCCGGCAAATTATCCCTACTTTATGGAGGAGAAAATTAAGGTAAAGGTGGTAAATCACTTTGTCCAAAATCACACAGCTAAGGCTGTGAGCCAAAACTTGAACCAACTTTACAAGTGACAAATTCAGGACTTTTCCTACTATTTCTGGACCCAGCTAACTAGTTCACAT
Source organism: Pseudocheirus occidentalis (assembly GCA_028646575.1). Taxonomy (NCBI): domain Eukaryota; kingdom Metazoa; phylum Chordata; class Mammalia; order Diprotodontia; family Pseudocheiridae; genus Pseudocheirus; species Pseudocheirus occidentalis. The sequence continues at coordinate 7,169 of JAQQSW010012104.1, read as the reverse complement.
AACAAATCTACCAAAAGGATCCCTTGTCTCCCAGAATACTTTATGCATTCTACTGCAGTCTAAAATTCTGAATTTTTCCTTGAAGATTTTATCCTCTGATAAATCACAAAGAGGTAATTCTTTCATAGTTAGCCTGTCATTGATACCTTAAAATGACTGAGTTTATCAAATAAATTCTGAACCAGATGGAACAAAAGTATCTCACAGGCATTAATAATATCAGTCTATGGCTTTCTACCCCTAAATCTGTGTTGTAACCAGAAGTAGGAAAAGTTTACCACTGGCAGCCATAATCAGCCAGTGCTTCTTTTCTACTTTGTGGTAGTCCCCCTTGTTTCCTCCCATAAAATGCTTCATCAAAGAGGCTGGGTATAAAAAGTACTGGATTTGGAGCCACAACACCAGAGTTCAAATCCTTGTATTGTTGCTAATTACCTGTTTGACCTTGAAAAAAGCATCTGACTTCTTTAGGCCTCATTTTCTTCATCTATAAAATAAGGGAGTGGAAGTGAGCAGCCTCTAAAATCCCTTCCAGCTCTTTCTGGGATCCTATGGTCTTCATACTTTCTCCACCTCATCTCCTATGAAAACCACCCCTATTTTTAGCTGGTGTTCTATTTCCCTTGTCATTTCATCATTAAAATCATCCATAAAATACATGACTATTTGAGACCATTATTCCAGGTTAATGATACAGCTATTGCTGGGTTTTTAAAACTATCTTCCCTTTTGAGACACTCTTCAAACAGCTATAGTTTTTTTTCCTTTGGAAAAGAGTAATAGTTGTCCCATCTCCCCAAGCCTATAGCTGGGTGCATGCTCTCTTAGTCTTAGGGATAGTTGTGGCCCAGAAAGGAGGTTACACGGGAACATACGTCAACCTATTTACTCAACTCATTCCATAATGTTTGAATTACCTCTTATGCAAACCTGAGAGAAAACCCAGTCCTTTAAAAAGTGAACAAGTTTTAAACATGCAAATAATTCAAATCAGTTCTAACCTAAGGGGTGATTGGGGCTCTAAAGCAATGAAATTAGTTAAAGAAAGTTATTTAAAGGAAGAATCAGACAAAAATGAACCACCTTTATATTTAAGTTAGTTCATATCCTGACCAAACTCTACATGAAATGTATTCATATGTTTATGTTGGCCTCAACATTCTACCCGCCTACTCAGAACTTTAGCCAGTTTCTCAAGGTTACCCAAGCCTTGGGCATTTATAATTTAAACCCTGCTAAAATCTTCATGCAAACACCTTAAGTGGAATTCATCCAATGTCTTTGGAACCATCATCTTACTTGCTAAATTTCTGAGAATCCAAATGTGTCTCCCCACTCCCCATGATCACCTGCCACCAAGACTTCCAAATAATTGCTCCCACCCATCCTTGTACCTTGCCAGCTTGACATCACCATTCTGCAAGCCCCAAGCTGCATTCATATCAAAAGACTGAATTCCCACGCCCTAGACTGCCAAATGTAAATGTACTCCATGAAAGTGTATGAGTCATTTGCTCTTTCTGCGTTCAACAGACAGCAAAATACAGATAAGAATATTCACAACCAAGGCAATATTTGGGAAGTTAGCCGACATGGCTGGAAAGTGATTAATCACTCACAAAGAGACAAAACAAGACATTCATATTAAGAAGAGAAATAAAAGGATAGTGCCCTTATGTAACCATTTCAAACCAACTGACTAAATGTATGTAGATGAGTACCTAATATTTACTATTTGTGTGACCTTAGAAAAACCAAATAACCTCTCTGGGCTTCAGCCTTCTCAAAGGAAAACATTGAATTGCATGGTCTCTAAGGTCCCTGTCAAATATAAATCATCTTCAGATACTCATTCCCTGGCTGCAATTCAACATTTACTACTCATATATAATCACATACTGTATGGTCAATTTCATCACAGCCTAAACATAAGTCTCTTACCTTTCAACTCCCAAGAGTATTTCAAAGTCTAGCCCTTCACAATCACCTGCCACAGACAGACCATCAAAGGACTGTTCCCATCAGTTGCCAGGATACTTGTTCAGAGAAGTAGAGGCCATCTGAAATATATTACCTTACATTTATTTATTTGTTTGATTATTTTGTGTGCTTATTTTTCTAACTATTTTTTTCATTTCTGTTCATGAAGATATCTCAATATCCAAGAAGATCAATTTACTTCTCCTGAACTGACCTGTAAATTTTTGGCTTGATGTGCCTCTGAAGCCAACCAGTTTCATCTCCTAAGTGAGTTTCTTTTAATGTGAAGACTAAATCTGTGTATGGGCAAATGATAAAACTAAACCTGAGTTTACAGATCAGTAAATACTGAGGATTGTTATGAGGGGGAGAAATATCAAAGCTTTGTTATTATTGACAGTGAAACCCTGATATTAAGTAAACCTCAACCACAATGAAGCACATTACATGAATATTTCTCTCATTTTCAGGTCACTTATTGTTACCAGAGAATTCCTCTTTAAATAGTCCTAACTACTAACTTCATGTTCTGAGACTATGGGTACCCTTAATAGCATTATACAAATATATACATATATATTATGTGTGTGTGTCATATGTATCTGTGTGACAGAGAAGCCATAAGTTCTATTTTTAGAACTTTAGCTTTTAAAATGGCGGTGAAGAAACTTAAGTGGTTGCTTTTACTGAAACCCAAATCTAACATTTGACTTGAACAGAAACCTACTATTAAGGCCATAATTGGACTTTCTTCGTGTATTGATATAGTCAAAAAATAGAGGAAATGGATAAAAAAGTAACTATAGTTAGAAAATGGGCAAAAAGTAAATCAAGTAGTCAGAAAGAGCTCTGGTCATTAAACCAGTATGTTCCAGTTGAATGACCGATTATCTATTCAATGACCATGATATTCCATCTCTTGGCTCTATTACATAACTGATCCTTCATGGAATTGTGAAAAGCAGAACCCTCTGTAGGCTCATCTTACTCTGTTGTGCTTCTCAAGAACTTGGCCTTATTGCAAAGGTCTAAAGCTAGAATAGCTATGGTGAACCAAAAGGAACTAGTAGAGCACACCCTGATCCCTACTTCCATGGAAGCTATGTTCAGTTTATCTGTTGAGCTAGGGAGTTCAGTACTTCAGAGTGTTAAGCATCATAGTTAGCTGGCTACACCAAGTTATATATTAATGTAGGAAGACCCTGTGAGTGAGGGAGTATGGAGTAGGGAGGTAGAGAAGGGCACTAGGCTGCCTGAGAGTCAAAACAGCTCAAGTTAAAAACAGAGAAGTTCAAAACTCCATCTCTTGTCAGAGTGAGTTCATTGACCCATAAGTAGTCCTTATACTTGGGACCTGAACTAGATAGGGAAATGGGAAAAAAAGGAAAGGAAGGAAGAAAGGAAGAAAGGAAGGAAGGAAGGAAGGAAGGAAGGAAGGAAGGAAGGAAGGAAGGAAGGAAGGAAGGAAGAAAGGGAAGGAGGGAGGGAGGGAGGGAGGAAGGAAAGAATGGAGAGATGGAGGAGAAAACATGATGAAATGTGTTCCCATCATAAAAAATACTGTATCTATAGACATAGAAATGAAAAGCACTTATTTATATAAAGTCCTTGTTCCTCTGATGTTCCAGTAACCAGTCAGTCACTGTGTCTCTATAACCAGACCTTTGTCAGTCTCTTAATTCTATATCTCTCTTCTTTAGCTGGGTGGGCCCCCCATTCATCTTTCAAATCTGTTCTGCCTTCTGTCTTCATTTCTTCAATCCAAGTTTATGACTATTAATTAGTTGGCCGTACTATACTCATATGGAAAACATGGTTCTGAAACCTACTTTCATGGCCATCATATGTTTCTTCCCTTAACATCACAAGTAACAAAAGTTTCCTTCACTACATGAGAGAAATGTAGAAAAATGAAATGCTTTTTTAAAGAACGTATTCTCTAATCACCTCCTCCACAGAGAATCTTTGCCTTTCAAATGTTGTTGTTGTTCATCCTTTATTTTCAAAGAGGACCAAAACCATCATGAGGGTGATGTCCTGACATGTATGTGAACCTGAGGTACTTTTCCTAATTCCCTCAGACAGTTGTGCTTTCTGTCTCTCAGAATTCCTCTGTGCTACTTTCTATTTATTTATCTGTATACACGTCTTATTCGCCAATAGAATGTGAGCTCCTTGAGGGCAGACACTTGAACTTTAGCACAGTAACTTATACATATATAATAAACACTTAATACTCATTTGATAAGTTGAATCAAATTGAATAAGAGAGAAAGACAAAATAAAAAGTACTTAAAGCAGGGGGTGGGGAAGGCCAATATAAGTGATGTTTCTGCTGAGGTACAATTTTCACTGGGACACAGCTAATGCAAAAAGAATTTCTTCTAGATGCTTCACAGATGAATAGAAGGAAAGAGGCACTAATGCCACAAGCCTGAATTCAGTATCATTTCAATTGGCCCCATTCCTAAAAGACAAATTCTAAACTCTTTCATCTAGAATTCAAGGTCAGGCAAACTCTGTCACCACTCAGCCTTGCTACAATATTCTTCTATTATTCCCCTCACTGAACTCTATTAAAGCCAAAATGACCTAATTATTCACACTCCTTCCCCCAATTCCTCATGCACATTACTACTTCTATGCGTTTCCTTACTCTGCACCACACCACCTTCCTAGAATGTGCTTTCCTACTTTCCTGATTATCTAAATGTTATATATCCTTAAGACATCATGGTAATAGAGAAACATAGGAGTCAATAAGAACAGAATTCATGCACTAGCTTTGACACATTACAACAACGATACCCTGGCTTGGTCACAGAATGTCTTAGTGACTCTGCCAACTCTTACAAAGTTCATCTCTATTGGTAAGGGAGAGTTCTCTCCATTTCCATGCTATTGGGAGTACCCACACCAATTAACTCCCAGATTCAGGGGAGAGAAAGAACTTCATGAAATTTCCACTTCTTCTATTAAGCCTCCCCTGATAGAACACCACCAGCAATGATTTTTGCCACCTCTGATCTGTCCTAGCCTTGGTCATATTAATTCTATAACTCACTGTGTTTTCTAATCATAACTTTTTATAGGTTAGTTACATATCATTATTTTTATGTTTATGAAAATATGTCCCTTCTCCTTAACTAGATTTGTAGTTTCCCAGAAACTAAAACAATTTCAGGTTCTACTTTGCACCCCAACTACACTGAACACATTTGTATATAGGAGGTGGTGAGTATATATTTATTAATTAAAATGCATCATGATATTGTGGAAAGAGCCCTAGAGTGAAGAGATCCAAAAATGCTCACTGAATCAACCATATACAATTGAACCATCAAATAAGAAACTAACAAAAATTGGAAAAAATGTTGCATAAATTCACTGCAGATGGGACTATGAATTGATTCAATTTTTTATTTCTGGTGCTATAGGAAATAATTTTGAATTATACAAGGAAAGTTACTAAATTCTTCATTTTTTGTCCTGGAAATATCACTGTTGGGACTATGATTAAAAAAAATGAGGGTAATTAACAGCATGAAAAACACACATGTAGAAATATATATATAAGCTTGATGATAGCAAATATGCTAGAAACCATATAAGTATCTGTCCAAAACAAGTTGTCTGTCTCTCTCTGTCTCTGGGCTTTGTCTCTCCATCTCTGTCTTTGTCTCTGTAGCTCTCACTCATTCACCTATGAAAATGAACACACAGATACATATGCACACACATAAATATTAATCTCTCCAAATTAAAGATTAATGGATATTATTGGGTTTTAAAATGAGTATTTTTGGGTTTTCTTTATTTTGTATTAAGAGGTGGTAAATGGTATTTCATTTTTTCTAATTACATGTAAAAACAGTTTTCAACATTCATTATTATAAGATTCTGAGTTTCATATTTTTTCTCCTTTCTTCCTATCCCCCTCCCCAAGATGGCAAGCAATCTGATACAGTATATGCACGCACAATCATGTAAGTATGTGCACACTAATGTTTTGAAAGAAAAAAACGGAAAAGCCACAAAAAGAGTGAAAACAATATGCTTCAATCTGCATTCAGACTACTACTGTGGGGTGGCGTAGAAGCAGCAAAACTTTGCAGCTCCCACACGGCCACCCTAAATACCCATAAAATACAATTCTAAACAAATTTTAGGGCTCCGAAACTTACAAAAATACAGAAAACACAACCCTTGCCAAAGGCAGCTCAGCAGGAAGGGCTCATCATGGCAGGCTGGGAACTGAGGCCAGCCCAGCCTGAAACCAAAACTGAGGCCAGGCCCCAGGGCAGACGGGAGGAGCGGAGCCTCCCAAGCCACAGCATGAGTCTACTTCAGAGAAGATCTATAGCACCTGGAACAATCTTCACATCTATCAAGCCAGGATTAGAGGTCAGTGAAAGAGAAGCTTTCAAGCTAAATTTGGGAGAAGAAGAGCAGTTTGGTCAATCTGTCCCCAAGGAAGGGGGAGCGGGCAGGCAGCAGGAATGGCTACTGCCTCCACTGGGCTGCGTCAGAGACCCTGACCTGCAGAACCCACAGGAGGGCTGAGTCTGTTGATCAGGGCCAAGGGCTCCTGCGTTGAGTGGCCTGGATACAGATCGTGGTCTTGGGTGGTGGTCCTGGGGGGCACTTTCAGCAAGCCAAAGCTGATGGGGGCTGCAGCACCTCGCTAAGAGCTCCACTAGCTGTGAAAATCCCAGTGATTTGGGATAAAGCTTTCCCCCCTGGAAGCAGAGCTCCACAAAGCTAAAAAAAACAATTAATTGACTGGCCAACATGAGGAAAAGGAAGCAAAATAAGAACAGCAATAAAACTCTAGAATCCTTTTTTGTGGACAAAATGGATCAAAGCATGGAACAGGAGGAAGACATCACAGTCAGAACTCCCACACCAAATGTTTCCAAGACACTTGAAGATTGCCTAGAAGCTATAGATCAACTGAAAAAAGGACTTTGAAAAACAAATAAGGGAAGTGGAGGAAAAATTGGGAAGAGAAATGAGAACGATGCAAGAAAATCATGAAAAGAGAGTCAACAACTTGAAGAAAACAACACTTTAAAAAGAGATTAACTCAAATGGCAAAAGAGGCCCAGAAAGCCAATGAGGAGAAGAATGTCTTAAAAATTCGAATTTGCCAGATGGAAAAAGAATCTCAAAAACATTCTGAAGAGAAT
>JAQQSW010012103.1:0-12599 GCA_028646575.1 Pseudocheirus occidentalis | reverse complement strand
CCTTCCTCCCTTTCTTCCTTCCTCCCTCCCTCCCTTCCTTGTAGAATAATAAATATTGAACATGGAGGATGCAAGAAATTAAGTCATTCTTGTCCATGTCTTCTGCCCAAATAGAGATTATTACGCATGGCATTTATATGCTTTGTACAGTGGTAAAACTTTGAACGGATTAACTATGGGTCTTTCTCTGGGGCCTGCCATGTGCCCCCATAAGAGATATTCCCAAGTGTTTGATACTATCTCTTATCACATGTAGTGGATCCTAATTTAGTTGCCATTCAGCTCTGACTCTAGCAACATTCTCTTGCTCATACTATTGGGCAGACTTAATTTTTTCACATTACATAGCACCAGACTTTGTTCCAACAAATATCTCATGCAGTTATGTCCCAGACTTTAGAGGCCAATCAAAATAGCATTTTGCTATTTACTACTAATATTATTATCATTACTAATATTAATATTTATAAGGGAGGGACACATAGAATCAATTATAGTAGGGTCCTTGTAAGAGATCCTTTGCAGGTACTTATGTAATTTTTAATGACACAAAAGAGAGAGACAGAGATGAATGGATAGATATAGACAGAAAAATAATACACACATAAAATATATAGATATATACATGCATCTAAAGAGCAATTGTTAAGCATTTATTCTGTTCATCATTATCATGAAAAGATTGCTTTTTAAAAACTAGAACTGAATTTATAAGTAATAAATGGTAAATAGTAATATTCATTTTCAAGCATTTTCAAGCCATTGTGATGTCAACACAAATAACAAGTTACATAAATACAGGAAAGAAGTGTAATTTTTTTTCAGTGTAAAGGACTTCTTGAGTAGGAACTACTTCCATTAATACAAAGAGTAATCCACCAATCATTGTTTCTTTATGCCTAAAGCATAACAAAATTAAGTCACTTACCCATTTAAACATTGATAATAATCTCAGAGGCCTATTTGTAGGAGGGGTCATGCTGACATTAAGCCAGTACTCTATGCTCAGTATTAAATTTCTTCCAGAACTAAATCACATAGCCCATTTCCATATCAGAGTTTGTGTGTGTGTGTGTGTGCGTGTGTGTTTTGAGAGCTATATTAACAAATTAATTCCCCCACCTATAACAGTCTGTAGAGTTGTAAAGAGCATTAGAGATCATCCAATCTGGATATTCTCAATTTTGGGGGGTGTCTTGACTCCTTTATACTCTTAAAAAATTATTGAGAACCTCCCCAAAGAGCTTTGGTTTAGGTAGGTTATAGCTATTGGTGTTTATCATATTAGAAATTAAAACATCTCAGTATCATTATAAAAAATAATTTTGATGTTATAAATCCTGTGAAAGCGTGAGACAAGGCTTTGAGAACCACTGAACTATTCTAAACCCCCTAATTTTATAGATGGGATAACTCAGGCCCAGAGAAGTGGCTTGGTCATGATCATACAGTAGGAAATAGAATCAGCACTCAAACCCAGGACTCAGGTCCTAACCGCTGGTGCCCTTACCACTTCATTGACCAATAACATTGTGTCTCCAAAAATGCTGTTAATTTTCTGGCATATTGGGGGTCTTTTAATAAATCATATTGTATACTGAAAAGATGGGCTGTCAGGTGGTACAGTAGGTAAACTACTGGGGCCTGAAGTCAAGAAGACTCCTCTTCCTGCGTTCAAATCTGACCTCAGAAACTTATTAGTTGTGTGACCCTGGGCAAGTCACTTAATCCTGTCTGTCTCAGTTTCTTCATATATAAAATGATCCTGAGAAGGAAATGGCAAACCACTCTAGAATCTTTTCCAAGAAAACCCAAATGGGGTCATGAAGAGACAGACACGACTGAAGATGACTGAACAAGGAGCAACAAAATACTGAAAGAACTGAATGGAATGTGTATTCTTTCTGAAGCTCATGGGTGAGTTGTTTCTAGGTCTCAGTTTCCAAATTTGGAAAATTAGTTTCTCTTCTGGCATGTGCTTCAAGAAAAGTTTGTGATAGAATCCTAGAATATCAGAGCTGGAAAGGACCTAAAAGACCATTAAGCCCAACCACTTCAATTTATAGGTGGGGAAGATGAAGCCAAATGAGAGGAAGGGACTTCACCTAAGTCTCATAAAGAATGACAAACATACGGTAAAGAGCCTGTGAGATATTACAGCACAGCTTGCTAAAAATGAAAGTCCAATCATTTGTCTGTGCAGTGCATTATGTTTTTTAACTGCTTTGCAATTAATTGTTGAGTTTTTGTAACAGATGGTAGAAATTTTATGAATTGAGTCAATAATGAAAAAATAGTCTTTCTCATCACTGCTGCTGATAGAAAGATAGTATATTCTTTTATTTCCTTGTTACACATGGAGATCATAGCCTCATAAATTAAGAGCAGGAAGATCATTAAGTCACCACCCTCATCTTTACAATTGGTATGCCCAAGGGCACACAGGTAGCGTTACAGCGACAGCAGCAGATGTGAAACCGAGTCCTCAGAATCCACATGTAGCATTTTTTCCACAATACTGCTCCATCAAGGCCCACAGAGATTGTCTTTTGCCCCAGTGAATTAACTACCAGGCAACGCTCAAAATAAAGATCTAACTTGGAATCATAGAACCAAAAAGGTTTTCATTAGAAATCACTTTGACAGTCATCCTGTTTAAACCACTAATTCCTAAAGAATCCCCTATTGCATCAGAAGCAACAAAAATTCCAGTGAGGGGAGATCCACTGCAGTCTAAGGCAGGCCATTCCTCTTTGAGACCGTTTTATTAGGAAGTTTTTGCTCACATGAAGCCTAAAATTTCCTCTTCACATCTTCTATCTGTTGTACATGGTCTTATCCATTGTCCATGGTCTGCCCCTTAGGGTCAAGCAGAGCAAGTCTGATTTGTTTTCCACACATAAGCCTATAAATAATTAAAGACAGATATCATGTCCCCCTGAGTCTTCTCTTCTCCAAGCCAAACATACACTTCCTTCAACTGCTCCTTATATAGAACCACTGTGGGACTACTTCCTTAACTGGTTTCCTACTTGTGGGATGCATCTCCACAGGACAGCAGCTACTTTCAGTCAATATGTAACAACTGACTTACCATCTCTCCCCCCCCCCAAAAAAAGTGTATGCTAGACACACTTTTAACTTTAATCCGTACCATTAACATTTTCTCCACACTTGTTTGCGTCTAGACAACCAACAAAAAATAATCAAGTACTGATTTTTAGAATTTATTGATTTCTGAGGTGTAAATGCTCACAATGAAAATTTAACAATCGTCTTGCAAGTCCTGGTTTGAGTTGGCTCCCACACACCTCTGATTCACAGGTATCCTCTGGAACTTGCACTCCTAATACCATGTAATTCACTACATACCCATGTATTTTCCATGAATAGTCAATAGACAAGATTGGCTTTTACTAAGAGTAACTATTAAAAGAGCATAGTAAATACAGTATTTATAAAACATTGCTCCTACCTTCACAAAACCTAAAGCAAAATTTCCAACAAAAATATATACTATCCACAGGAAAAGTGGGGACACACTTAGAATATCATGGGCATGAGGTATATCTATAGGAAACAAATGGGACCATGGCATCTTACAGCTTGTGGTACTGTGAGTCCTTTCTCTCTTGGAGACCTCATGCAACCACATCACTTCTCCCTGGATGAGCTGCTCAGCTCCTTAGCCTAAGATTGGTGGAAGAATTGTGGTCCCTCAAGGCTTCAACCCTGACATCTGCAGTCTCCCAGGCAAGAGGTGGAAGAGAAAGCAAGGTCATCTTCAACTTGATTAGCTTCCCTCTCCCTCCCCCTTCCCCAATAGTTATTCCTCTTATATGTCTAGGTTCCTTTTGGTGAACAACCTCCCCCTAACTTAAAGTGATGATACGGGCTATTCTCAAATCTTCATCTCTTCAGGACAGACCATGATCAGGTAATAGCCATTTGCCCAATAATCACCAAATGCCTCCAGAATTCAGAATTCCCCAGTGTTTTAAACTCTGACATTATCCTATCAGTCTATGCAAAAGAATGGCTGGAGGAAAGGTAGCAGAAGCTGTCAACGTCCAGTGGAGAAGGTAATTATCTTTGCTAGCCTTTTAGCAGATAAATGAACTAGTCAGAGCCTGTTTTACCTGGTCTAGAATGATCCATTCACATATATGAGCAGATCCTACTCTGCTAAAGATAAAAACAGAATAAATGGAATGCCCTCGTATCTCATTGTTGCTGTAACTTGCTCCTTCTGACCTGCAAATCTGCTGAAGTCTTAAGAGGATACGTACATTTACATGATAGATTTTTCACTATTCCAGTTGCCTTCTTTTTGATGTTATGAAGTTTACCATTTTCTTCCTAAACTTCAGAAGCAAGAGTAGAAGGCAGAGTCAGACCAGTACAGCATGATTTTTACCTCCTTGCTCCTAGGAGCCATTCCTCTCTAATACAACCCCAAATCATGTGAATTTCTTTTTTACATGCTATATCACACATTTTGAATCTTATTGAGCTCAAAACCTTCAGATTTTTTCCTAGGCAAAAAAATATCAAACCAAATCTCTTCGTCATGTATTTGTGGCAATGATTTTATCTTTATTTCTATAAAGTTTTTATCTTTTAAGATTTAGCTCCTTTTTTTTTCTTTTTTGACCTTTATGGATCCCAGTTATCATCTAATATGTGATCTAGTTCTCCTATTTTGTGTTATATACAAATTTGATAACTGTACAACTAATGCCTTTAATTATGTTCATTTATTCAAATCATCAATAAAAATGTCAAGCCACATAGGGTCAAGAGCAGAAAAATGTGGCACTCCATTGGACATCTCTTGTTAATTAGAAATTGGACCATTTAGGACAAATCTTTGAATTTAGCTAGTTCTAAATTCACCTAACTATACTTCTAACTATCCTACATTTCTCTATCTTTTCTAAACACAAGGTGTCATATTAATAATGAATAGTTCTCAGTATTACAACATTAGAGGAGCACAGATTTCAAGCTAGACAGAAATTTAGAGGTAATGTAAACCAAGCTTTTCATTTTACAGATGACAAAATTATGTCCTAGAGAAGATAAATGACTTACCCGAGGTAGTAAGCAGCAGAGCAGGTACTTAAACTAAGGTCTTTTGACTCTCAGTGAAGTGGTAGCTTCATCTTGGCTGCTAAGTGATACACAGACCTCTCTTTTTACTTTCTCTTTGGCCTATTCCTCAACAAATTATCCTTAACAGTAGTTATAAGGCTGAGCTAACAAGGCTCATGAATGTCCATATAAAAATCTTCTCTCTCTCCTTATCTTACTCCTTGTTGCCAGTCTTAGTACATAAAGACCAAAAACAAAGTGAGAATTGAGGCACAGGGGTAATGTTCAACCTCAGGCTGTGGAATCACCCATCCTGGAGATCATCAACAATAAGACAGATGATCGAGTCTTCTAGAACCTTATCGTGCCACTTTGAAGGCTCTTTGAGAGATCTGTTGTGATTCTACATCTCTGATATCTGGAAGCTCTTTGCTTGTTTCCAAGAATAACTCTGGGAACTCCCTTGGAGTAAAGACTGTTTATTATGGCACCACAGTAATGTCAAGGTCATTTTGGAATTCCCTAAACCCACCCCAAGACGACTTCATGCAATGCAGCATTCCATAGATGGTTAGCACCACATTAAAATGTCATTTAAAGCAATTAATATTTTATTTATAAACACTTATAAATATTTATTATAAACAACTATTTGAATAGTAGCTCATGAGAAAACAAATCTATTACGTTTATATTAAAACATGCTCAAATGCTTAATTGTAGGAATATTTAGGCAAACCATTAAAAAATGCTTGCCAAGTAGTTTCAGGAAACTGGGCCAAACCCAATTAGACTTTCCTATTTCACTGAGAGGTTGGATTTCTTAAGATCCCACAGAAATTGTGGGGAAACCCAGTTCTAGTTTGCTTTCTAATAAGTCAGCAGAATGGAACCCTCCTTCATGCAAGGGAGGTAAAAAAAAATTGTCAGAAATCAGCTTCTTAAAGTAATTCAAATGGGGTGGGAGCAGTCTGGAAAAATGTCCCAGTTTCACCTGGAGACAAAATATGTCACTTCTCTAAGTGTATCTGATTGAGCATCTTCAACCATTTTAATCAGTTCTCAAACATGCAATTGGCCTTTCTATTTCTCAAGAAGGAAGAAGGATGATTATTGTCCACATTGATCTGTTGTATATCATGTCACTTTACTCAGCCCTGTTCTGGAAATATAATTAAAGCACTTGGTGTTGATACTGGTGGCTCACAAAAATGTAGGAATCTATGTTTACATTTTCTCTTTTTTATGGCTCTCAAGTTTAGTGTGAAAAGGAAGTAAATGGGACTGAATCACCTTAAATGACTGTAACTGATTTATTTCTGCTAAGGAGGGTCACAATTTCCATACCATGTATATTTTCCCCTCAATTACTTCACCTTTTGATTAGACTTTTATTTATTTATTTTTTTAACCTTCTTCATATGTGTGTATCACAGCCCTATTGCAAGTACCCTTAGTAAGACTCAAATCTTGCCCCTGAACACATTTGAAACATAAAACATTCAATGATGGATTTGAAAGGCAAGTTGCAGGCCTGAAATATATCTCTCAGAATTGCTATCTGGAACACGATGCTGTTGTAGCCACAGGTTTCTCAGTTATGCTTAGTTTAATCACTCCTGACTTTTGATACATGACAAACTAGATGCAACACATTACCAAATGGTTCAGATTGATATCATAAGCCATGACATTCTTCTCTTGTGAATGTGAAGACCATCTAACACTCTCAGTATTAATGAACTGAAATATATTTTTGAAAATGGCCTGGAGAATCATTTTTTTTAATAAAGATGGAATGTGTATTTTTCTTAGGAAGAATAAGTTAACAAGGGCAAACACCATGGAACAGGAGAAAAAATAATCCTGGGAGATAGGCCAGATGGTGATAGCATTCAAATGACCTACAGACATATGCTAGAGATTGTCTGAGTTATCCAAACAATTAGAATAGCTAGTTATTAGATTGTTCTTTAAAAACTCCAATTCTTGATAGATACTTGGAAACCCATTTCTAAAAGCACACTGTTGATGATATTTTTTTCTCTGGGAAATTTGCTGTAAGTTTATCTACTGTGATGTTCATTTACCAGAAATCATCAATACACATTCATAAAAATCTACAACCTGTGCATGAGTAATCCAGTTAACCATATGCTATGTATTATATCTTCCCTCCCTCCATTCCTCCCTCCCTCCCTTCCTTCCTTCCTCCTTTTCCTCCTCCCTTCCTTCTCTCCTTCCTTCCTTCCCTCTTTCCTTTCCTTTCTTCCTTCCTTCCTTCCTTTCTTCTTTCCTTCCTTCCTCCTTTTCTTCTCACAACAAAATATCCCACATTATTTTCATCTTTAAAAATTCAACACAACAAATCACCATTTTTGAGAAAAAGCGAAATACTATCTAAAACTCTAGTTGCAAAAGGGTTAGTTGTTGTTGCATGAAGGTTATGATGCTTGCTTGGTTGGTTTGGGGTTTGGATTTTTGCCCCAGAAGCCATAGCTATTTTTGGAATTCTACTTTTTATCCCCCCCTCCCCATTTAATCACACCCAGAATGCAGTGCTTGTAAACCGTACCAATGTGTCAACGATCCTCTATTTATTACATCTTATGCTTTAAATATCACCTCTGACAAACAAAAGAAAAGCAAATGTCCCTAAATTTCCTGAAGGGCTGAAACATCAAGCCCGGATTATTATTGTTTATGTCTCAGCTTTAGCGGCTCCAATGTCTCCATGGTCTGCCGTGTGCTGTGGCTGGCAATGATGGATGGCCATTACGGCAGCTTATTGGAAATGGCTTGATTTATAACCTGTTCTCCTGCCTCAGTCTAATGGCTTCATTTCTTTCCTCCAGTGCGTGATGCCACAGCCAAGGTCATTGCGCCAATGGCCTTTTGTTGTTAGTTTGCTGATGACCAGTGTGCCCAGGAGTCAGCACGTAGAGGGGGGGGGGGAACAGACAGGGTGGGGGGAAGAGAAGGAAGGGGAATGAAAGAGGCAACCCTTACATTTGAATTTTTTTCTTCCAGTCCCTGATAACTGTACTAGAACAGTAGATTAAATGCTGTCTTCTATTTGCTTCCCGTGCTTGCCAGACAAGGGGCAGCTTTATGATCCTCAGTGGGGAAGTCTATTACTCACCTCTACTTTAAATGACCAACATCAAATATATACAGCTCCCATTAAAGCTGGGATCAATAAAAATGCCATTAAGATAGTAAAAGTTGCTGATATTAGTGAAGCCCCCAAACAAAATATTTGATTTTCTTTCAGGTTGTTAGTGAGATGGAATACGGACATATAAGAGAAAGGAGAGCTGGCCATGCCTGTGGTCAATAATTTATCTCAGAGATTCATTCAGCCTCTCACCCAATATTTCCCTCCTGTCTATTGATTCCTCATCATTATTTGTCATAAGCTGTCCTAACTCAAGGAGAAAATATGCCCTGCCTGTCCAAGGGGAGTCATACCTGAAGAAATAGAAAGAAATTTCATTAAAAGCAAGAAAGGACGGCTGTGGCTTTCAGAACTCCAACAGCAAGTTGTTCAGACTTTTGTTAGCTTAGAATCTCTATGCCAGCTGAAAGAAGCCAGACAGTCTTACGCCTATTATTTTTAGTATCAAAATTTGGACAAAGCATTCTTTGACTGTGGTGGATGAATGTGGGAGAGTAATCACAGAATAACTCTGGATTTTGAAAAGGAAATATCCCAGTGATATCCTTTAGCTTAATCTTCTAGCTGCATTTTCAAAGTTGATTTACCCCATTAGGTTCTAAATAACAGAGGTGAAAAGCTCATAGCTATCTGCATGCTTTTGGCAAAACCTTTGGCAAAGAGGAAAACTAGACGTTTAAAAACCATCAAAATTAGCTAAAACATCAATGGTAAAGTAGTGATATTTGAAATGGATTATTTTTTTATTTGCTAAAAAAGATATTTTCCTTCAGCTTACATTTGTTGTCAATAGGGCTCACATTATGAACATAGCATCCAATATTTTCCTTTGGAAGTCAATGGGAATGATTGCTGGAGTTCATTTTGTATAGCCCTCCCAAAGAGTAATGGAGAATCACTAAAGATTCTGGATGTGGATGAGTTTTGAAAAAAATCATCCAAATGGTGACTTCTGGGATGACCAGTTAATTCAGATTGGAATATAAATTTGATAGGATTTAACAATGTTTAAACTCAATGAGCTTAGAGATCACCTGGGCCATAGTTAACCTCTCATTTTGAAAAGGAAAAAGCAATTAAGTGACTATAGGCATGTATATGGTTAGGTCTCTCCTGAGAGAGAGTTTCCATTGACTCTTACTTTTCTTCTTTAAGGGTCAATATAAATGGTCTTTAGAGTATTCCTCATTCACAGCTCACATGCTCTGTGCAGTCCTATGAAGATGACCCATGTCACCATTGGCAACTGACAAACTCTCTAGACCTTAGAAAATAGAAACACTCAATAGATTACATCTATACAGAGATTTCAGGAAATAGTGTTACTTCTTTTAGTAGAATGTCAGTTCCTATAGGTCAAAGATGATCCCAATTTGTGTTTATACCATCCAGCTAAGAGCAAAGTCCCTAGAAGATATTAAACATTTAGTAAATGTCCATTCATTGATTAAAAAGGTATTTTGTTCTGTCATTAGAATATTCAATTCCACTTAACCTAAAAATGCAGAAGGTGTTGAGGGATGGCAGAAAATAGTTCTTTAAAACTTTGATAATAAATGAACGATATCCTGATTAAGGTGACATTCCCTTTTGATATGTCTATTACTTCAAACAGATAATAAGATTGTTCTGCATGTAGAAAACCAGAAGGAAAACTGTGTTTGTAGCTAGTTATTTGTGAACCCCTATTTTTGTTATGGTTGCATCATTTGTTTAATGAGCATAAGGATGACCATTTTTAAGATTATTTAAATTAGGATATTTTAAGTAATTTCTTCCATTTTGGTTTTGAGTCTAAGCAGTATAATATAATGGAAAGAACCTTGAATATAGAGTCAGAAGAACTGGGATTGAAGTCAAGGTCCATTATTTAATATTTATTAATGACCTTATGGAAATTACTTGATTTTTGTTGCCCCCAGTATTCCTCAATTATAAAATAAAGCTTGTGGATGAGATAGTTTGTAATATTCCTTCAGGTTTTGAGTCATAAGATCTACAAACTATGAAGTAAACCAGGGATTCTCAACCTGTGAGTTGCAACCCCTTTGGGAGTTAAACAGGGTCTCTTAAGACCATCAGAAAACACATATTTCTGATGGTCTTAGGAACTGAGACACCAAGACACTGCTCCTCTATCCATCTCCAGGCAGGTCTGCCCACATGCAGATAAGCCCACATATGAGTATAAAAGGATCACAGCATTAAGAAGGTTGGGAACCACTGAAGTAGACCCTTAAATCTCTCTTTCACTTTGCAGATAACTTTTTCCACATGAGAACAATTTGTTCCAATGGTTATGAAGGCAGTTGAAGCAGGTGCTATGAAACACTTAAAGCTTCGTCAGACATTGAATACATGAAGGTCATATACTGCATCCTGTGCGATCACTGGTCATCTTGACATTTGACTTTGATGACTGAGAGAGTGAGGCTCCCAATCTTGTGTAACTCTACCTTGTTTAAATCTAATTCATGTGTAATTCAAGATATCACCCTATGATGTTATTGGTCTTTTTCAAAAATGAATGATGAACAATAACATCTATTTACAGGAACAGAGACTTTGAAAGTTGTAAGGGACCTCTGTGGCCATCTAGTACAGCACATATGCAAAAAAGAATTGCTAACAGATCCACAAGTTGTTTTCTTGCCCATGTTTGAAGATATCCAAGGAGGAAGACCCTACCATCCCTCTAAATAGCCCATTCCATTTTGGAAGAGCTCTAATTGTTACAATTTTTTTTTCCTGAAATCAAGCCTAAATTGGTGTCCTGTCACTTCCTCCCCTCTACCCCTCCACCTCTACCCCATAGCTCCTGGTTCAGTATTCTGGGGCCAAAGGGAACTAGTACTAATTATTTCTCCACATGACAGCCCTTCTAATACTTGAAGATAGCTATCATGGCTAACTATCTCCTTTTAGTCTTTCTTTTTCTCCAGAGATGCCCAAGTCCCTTAACTGATCCTCAAATGACATGAACTCATTGCTTTTCACCATGTTGGTTTCCCCCACTCTGGATACTTCCAAGCTTACTAATAGTCTTTTTAAACCGAGGTGCACAGAATTGAGCATAAAAGTACAAAAGGTGGGGGGTGGAGCCAAGATGGAGGTGTAGAAACAGCAAGGATCAGCACCTCCTGCACAGCCACCTTAAATACACGTAAAATAACAAATTTTAGGGCTCCAAAATCCACAAAACTACAGAAAACATGTCTCTCACTGAAGGCAGTTCAGCAGGAGAGACCCATTGCAACAGGTCAGGAGCAGAGGCCAGCCCAGCCTGAAACCACGGCCTGGTCCCAGGGTAGTAGGGAGAAGCCGCAGCCGCAGCCAGAGCCACTCTATCGCTAAAGGCTAAAAAGTGAATCCGAATGAATTGAAGAGTGACAGAACCCACTGAGAGACTGAGCGAGGTGGATTCCCAGTCCAAGAAAGTGCCTACTTAGGTTGGGGTAAGAAGAATGCTGAGCACAAAGAAGCCGTGCCAACATGGAGCAGAGAGCAGAGAGCAGAGAAGATCAGACCAAGAGAAAAAGCTCCAGCCAGGCATCCAGCAGACTCACCCAGCCTGCGAGGTTTGCAGCCATTTCACCAGAGGACAGAGGATCATCAAACCAGGTAGGAAAAAACTTGGGACCCACAGCAGAGGCAGCAAGTTCTGCAGGGGCAATCTGGATGTTTAAACTTATACACCCATACTGCCAGAAGCCAAGATGGAGGAATAAAGTTTAGTGGCTCCTCTAAATCCCTCCCAGACCAAGAAAAGTCTGGAATTAAATGTTCTAATCAGAGTAAAATCTTGAATCAGTGGAAACAGCTGAGGGACAGCTGAGGAAAGGGGAAAGAAGACAATACAGAGTCTAAGCCCAGTAGGGTGGAGCCAGCAAGCCCTACCAAGAAAAGCCAATTTAGCACCACCCGCCCAATCGGCAAACAACAGCTCTGCCTCAGGCCTTCAGCTGTAGCTGGCTCTGAACCTGCTTGAACCATAGCTCAGGGACACAGGCTCTGAAACCTGAAGGAGCTGGACCACTTGACCCCAACAAGTTACTCTGTAAGCCTCAGGGTAACTCAGGGGAATCACTGAGAGTCTTGGTATTGACCTCAGGCTACACACTCAGAGCTTACAGCTACCAAGCCCCTACCTCCCACCCTGAGAAGCTTAACACTCTGCCACCCCAGATGTGGAAATCCACTCCAAATTCCAGAACATAGGCACTCACAATGGGGAAGAAGGAAACTGCGAAGGCTAGGACTGTCAAATCTTTTTATAGTGAGCAAGAACAAACAAATTCAGAAGGCAACAGGGACTCTATATCCACAC
>JAQQSW010012102.1:0-12599 GCA_028646575.1 Pseudocheirus occidentalis | reverse complement strand
TACACATGCTGTCGCGAAATGTAGCAGTGCAGTTTACTGTTGTTATATTAAGACTGTTACCCATGCTACACCCACCGTGCTTCAAAGCAAAATTTCATTTATTTGTAATTAGAAATAAATATTTCACAATATATAATTACATATTGGTTTTGTGATTAATCACTATGCTTTAATTATGTTCAATTTGTAACAATGAAAATATTATCTTGCACATCAGATATTTACATTACGATTCATAACAGTAGCAAAATTACAGTTATGAAGTAGCAACAAAAATCATTTTGGGGGGCCTGGGGGGTCACCACCACATAAGGAAGGGTATTAAAGGGTTGTGGCATTAGGAAGGTTGAGAACCACTGGGCTAAAACAATGATACCAGCATACAGGCAGCTAGTTTTGAAACTCATGAAACCACTATTAACAAAGGCTACAGTGTGACCTGTGGCAATTGTTTTATGTCCCTTGATCTTTGCTTGAGACTTGCAAGGCCACGGGTGCTACACAGTTGGCTCTGTTTGTTGAAACAGTAGAGAGCTTCCAGAAATAACAAGACCATGTGAGCCATTGCATGAAACTCTAGTTTTAAAATCTCTAGATAAGAATCTAGAACTCTTAATAATACTTCCATCCAGATGATTTCAGCAGAGAAGACCCAAAGCAAAAAAAAGCCAGGTTACAAAATGAATGAGAGGAAGAATGTTTATTCTCGACCAAATGGCAGTCTTACCAAGTGAAAGAAGCAAGTAGGAGATGGCCTGTGCGAATTTCCTACATTATTGTAGACTGGCATATGGCCGTTATCAACAACTGACTCTGAAAAAGTTTATCATTTGAACAGCTATCAAGAATATATCCAAAGCAAACTAGTTGCTTTCTCTTTTTCGTTTTGTTTCTTCCTCATTGTTCATTCCATTGGTTATAATTCTTCTTTACAACTTGACTAATGTTTAATGTGAAGGTATATGTAGAACCTATATCAGATTGCATGGGGGATGAAGTGGGGTGGGGTGGAGAGTTTGGAACTCAAAAACTTGTGGAACCGTCAACTAAAAGTAAACTTTTACATATATATATACAAAAAGTGAAGAACTTGCTGAAGATTGTCTGAGTGGAAAATCAGAAATTAAATAACAATAGTTTAAGGCAGATGCTCTTGACACACTCGTGACATTCCAAAGTGCCAAAAAGGACCAAAGATGTATACTTCATTTACCAAAAAAAGTTCTGTGGCAAGTTGATGACAATAAAGTGTGTAAAAAGTGTTCCCTAGAAGATGGATTACCAAAAAATGGATTTGATAAATATTTTCTTCCAATGGCAAATGTACTTCAAATATATATAATTACCAGCAGATACTGTATTTTTACTTTGCAGTAAATTTTTATCATACTGTTTTCTTTGCCTTATGAATTTAAAAATTGCATTCCATCAGTTGATACAGTCTAAGTAAGACCTTTAAGGTATTCTTAGGAGACTATGACTTTACAACTGTATGTTCCACCCTAAAAAGCAAAAGAGATTACACTAGTCCTTCACAGGTTAACTAGTCATTTTACAGAGGTGGGATGAAGACCTCAAAGTGTGAAACTCCACTTAATTCCATTTTTCTATTTGTCAGAGGGCAGTAGGATCTTGGGTGTCAAGACAGCTGATGGCTGTTCTGCATGGAGTAGTTTAGGATTGGATCCACGTTTCTGGAGGAAATGGCTTTCCCCTGACACCAGTCTTCATGTCAATTTGGAGAACCCTTTCCTAGGAGAGTAATTAGTGTGTTTTCTGCAACAAGTTCTTGATTTTCCTTTGCACCTTTGCAGTTCTTAACCTGGAATCTAAGGACCCCTAAGGGATCTGTGAATTGATTTTTAGGAGATCTTTGATCTTGGGTGCAAAAAAGTTAAATCTTTATTTTCATTAGTCTCTAACTGAAATATAGCACTTTGGTTATTTATAAACACATTTATAAACATTATTCTGAAAGGGTCCATAGGCTTCATTAAATGAAGATTGGTACAGGGGTCCATCACTCACACACACACGCATCTCACCCTAGTGGGATACATGCTTGGAACAAATCAAACTCTGCCACCCTCATCCATTTTTAGATAGATGAAATTAGGTTAAAATGAAAATCTAGGATAGCCTTGAAATTGAAAGAAAAAGGTCACAAAGGGGCCATAAGCAGTTTGAGAGGTTTTTGTGTGGAAGCAAAAGGGAGTCTTTTGCTTTGATTGTGAGATCCATAGATAAGCCTCAGTTCTTCTTTTTTTTAACTATCAGCAGGTGATCTTTTTATTATCTTAGGGCACCTGGGAGTACCTTGAAACTCACATCAGTCCCCAAACATGACTACCAAAGACTTAAGGGACTCTGTGGGTCAATATCTCATCAAAACCATAGCTAAGAGCCCCCATTTATGTATTTTATTTTTACTAAGCAACCAGACAATTAGAAATAAAGGTATTTAATTGTAACCTTTTATTTCCTGGAGGTGTTGTTGAGGAAACATGAAGTGATGGAAGAGTAACCATGACAAACTAGTAGATTTTACCCAGATTTCATAGAACTTGAAATGATTAAACTTGGAGTTGGAAGAGGATTCTAGAGAAAAGAAAGACCAGGAACCCATTTTTTTTTCTTTTTGGAGAGGGGGAAGGCAGGGCAATTTGGGTTAAGTGACTTGACTTGCCCAAGGTCACACAACTCGTGAGTGTTAAAGTGTCTGTGGCTGGATTTGAACTCAGGTCCTTCTGAGTCCAGGGCTAGTCAGTCCTCTATTCACTGTGCCACCCAGCTGCCCCCAAGGAATCCATCTTTGCCAGTCATGAATAGGAGTTGGATTGTATAGAGGGGTCAGAATGATGCTTCCTGCCCCTGCTTCTCTAGACTTCTGGAAACTGCAATTAATGTTTATGGTAATCAGAGCTGAGAAACTAAGCCTGAGACTTTCAGGAGTTTATGGGGTATATTGGGTGAGACTCAATAGCACTAATTCTTCACTGTCTATTAAAGGGAGCATAATTCATAATCCCACATCCCCATTTTGTTCACCAAATTATATTCAATTTTCCTCTTGCCTAGAAAAAAGCTGCATTTTTTACTTGCCTATCTGCTTACCAAAGAGTAGTTAGAACCCAAGCTTTATTTCTTCTTGTTTTTATCAGCATACTTTTGTACTTTAAAAAATGGTGACCATCAAGGCAGCTAGGTGGTACAATCAGGAGGACTTAAATTCAAATCCAGCCTCAGACACTTAATTCCTAGCCATATGACCTTGGGCAAGGCAAGTCACTTAACCCCAATTGTCCTGCTTTCCCCCCTCCAAATAGCAAGGGAAAAAAATGTTGACCATCTACAGGGTGTCCCTAAAGTCTGGACACGTAGGAAATCTCATTTGTTTTACCTCCACAGATTAAACATGGCTTTGTCAAAAGAAGAAAGAATTGAAGTGGTACTTCTCAGTGGACGTGAAGGATGGTCATATCGAAAGATAGCAGATGAATTTAATGCACGTCATCCCAGGTGGGTTCCACTTGGCTTTTCCACAGTGGCGAAGGTGGTTAAAAAGTTTAAAGAAACGGGCAGTGTCATGGACAAACCCCGTTCTGGGAGAACAAGTGTATCAGATGAAATGAAAGAAATTATCATGGCTAAAATTTATGCTAGCCCCAAAAAATCACTTCGCAAGACATCCATGGAGCTGGATGTTCCAAAAACAACTCTCAGTCGTATCTTAAAAGAGCAGAAGTTTCATCCATACAAGTTACAAATCTTGCATCACTTAACAGAGGACGACCCTGATAGGCGACTCGAGATGTGTGAATGGTTTTCCAATAAATTGGATGAAAACAACCGTTTCACTGAAGACTCTGTGTTGTTCAGCAGTGAAGCTTTATTTTGTGTGAATGGTGAGGTTAACAGACAGAATGTTCGATACTGTTCGCAAAGCAATCCACATTGGGTGGATCATTCTGAACAGCAAGGAGTACAAAAAATTATGGTGTGGTGTGGTTTGTGGAAAGCTCATGTGTTGGGGCCATTTTTTTTCGATGAACATGTAACTGGTGAGACTTATCTCATCATGTTGAGAGACTACTTAATGCCCCAACTTGAAAGGCTAGGTGAGGGACTTCCTGAGTGGTTCCAACAAGATGGCACCCCTGCCCATTTCGCCACAGTGGTAAGAGATTGGCTGAATGACAATTTCCCTAACTGGATTGGAAGACGTGGTCATGTGGAGTGGGCTCCTCGGTCACCAGACCTTAGCCCCCTTGACTTCTTTTTCTGGGGTGTGCTAAAGGAGAAGGTGTACTCAGTGAAAATCACAGATGTAGCACATCTGATTGAACGCATAAAGAGTGAATGTGCTCAAATTGATGGCAATGTGGAGTTACTGCATCGAGTTCACATGAACCTTGCAAAGCGCATCAACCTTTGCATCACAAATGATGGAAATCATATTGAAGATATTATTTGTTAATATTCTAAGTAAACTGTTGAAAATGTTATTCATTTCATTTCTAGAAAATGTGCTGTTTTGCCTGTATGACCAGTGTACCCTGCACACTGAATGACATTAATGTGACAGTGTCCAGGGAAAGAAGGTTCTGATCTGAAAGAGAGGAGACATTTTTATCATTTATTAGAAGCTGAGGCTGGAAAAGGGAAAAGGCCCTGAATCCTCATGGTAGAGAGAAAGTATATAAATCATCATCTTCTTCTAGTAAGAAATCAGTAAGACTGTTTTTATTAAACCCAGTACTGTTGTTATCTCATAGATGTGTACTCCACTTGGACATGTGGGCATGCTACATGTAGGACCAGGACTTAACAATAAAACATTTCCCTCAAAACCACACACACACACACACACACACACACACACTCTCTACCCATTATCAGTGGGAAGAGCCTGCTTATCCAAAGACACTCACAGAAAGGTGTATTCCCAGGTGCATGTGGCTGGGATGTGCATGAACCAGACACACAGGGCTTTCTCCTCTAATATTCCAACACCACTTGTTTTTTTGTTGTCATTTTTTTTTCTTTTTGTTATCTTTTGTTATCTATTTGTCTTGAAGTTTCTGTCAGCCATCTAGTCCTTGCCAATCTGTCAGATGTTGTTCTCGGCTGATTGTACATCATTACTTAACTGTGCTCTATCTAATGCTCCCACTATAACTACCAAGTTTGGCACCCTCAGGAGAAAACTTTCTCTGCTTCTAGTCTCAGGTTTCAACTGGGGTCTTAAGAGGCACCAGCTCTGCCGTTGCTCTTTTTGCTGAAAATTGTAATATTAGTCATTGGATCAGTGTTCTCCAAACATTTTTTAATTGTGCACCCAATCAGTAATTAATTTTGAGTACATCCCCAACTATCTGTACATTTACAAATGGGGTTGTATACATTAATCCTATTGTTGTTCAGTCTGGACTCTCCATGACTATTTCGAGGTTTTCTTGGCAAAGATACTGGGTTGGAGTAGCTTGCGGTTTACTTCTCCAACCCCATTTTACAGATGAGGAACTGAGGCAGACAGGGTTAAGGTCACACAGCTAGTAAATGTCTGGGGCCGGGTTTGAACTTCTGAAGATGAGTCTAAATCCAAGACCAGTGCTCTATCCACTGTACCATCTAGCTATCCTGTTTGTTGATCCTATTAACAGCATATTTAGATAATAGATTTTAATGGCTTTCATAGACAGAAAAGATTCCTCACAAAGACAAATAGTTTAGAAGAGGTATATTGGTGGCTGGACTTATCAAAGAGCATGATGCTCTAAGTTTGAAAATTATGTAGATAGGAGAATTCTTAAAATGTACACATATTTTAAGCAACAGAATTGTTTAATGGTGCAAATGTTTTCAGACATGCATTGTCACTTTTGTCCGGTATTCAAGATAGGGAACTAGTAACACATCTGTAACCCCAACCCATTACCTGCTGGTTCTGTAGTCAAGGGGTAGAAACAGAAGGTTCTTAAGAACTGTGGTGATGAGCAATGATCATATGAAAAAGCTCTCCAGAACAAGTCTGAGGGGAGGCTTTACCTCACTTGGTGATGACAAAAGATGCAAATGGTAAGCATTGCTGGGGTTATAGAAGGGTGGGTACACTGATACACACTGCCAGCAGAACTATGAAGTTTGTCTGGCCATTCTGGAAAGGAATTACGCAGAGATGGTGACCAAGATGTCTGTAACCTTTGATCTAAGGAATTCCACTAGTTATATATACCCCAAGGAAGTCAGAAGAAAAGGTCCAGCATACACCAAAATATTGATATATCCAAGGCTATGCTAAATATTGTCCTCTGGGTAGCAGAGTGAACAGGGTCCTGGGCCTGGAGTTAAGATGTTGAGTTCAAATTCAGCCTTAGATGCTGAAGCCTATGATCTTGAGCAGGAAGGTCAGCCTCTATTTCCTCAACTGTAAAAATGGGAATAATAGTATGTACCAAACAGGGTTGTTAGAAGGATCACTAATAGTGCTTGGCATGTAGGTAAGGTGCTTAATAAATGCTTATTAACCCCCCTTCCCTTATTGCAGATACAGTCGTACTGGGTTCCAGACCTAGCTTCTTCAAATTAGTTCTGTGACACTGAATGCCCCTTTATTTAGGCCTCTGTTTCTTTGTTAAAGTGGGAAAGTGAGAGGAGATAATGGAGAGCATGAAACTAGGTGATTTCCACAGTATTAGCAGTGTTGTAAAGTGGAAGCGCCATCTAGACTGGCCGTATGCTCTGGAAACCGTACCTCTAGGATTCTGTGGGCAGGTAGGGTAGAGGAGTGAAAATGGTAGGAGCAGCACCCCCCACACTAGACTGGTTGGGACCTGTGACTATAAACTTTTGAAGGTCCTTGCCACATAGGCCATGTTTTTCTCAAAAGGCGTGAAGTCATCTGAGAATTAACTAGTCCAGAAGAATGTCACCAAACCACTGATCGTTTCCTTCCTCTACACCTATATTAAAAAACCCAGTACACAAGGAAATCCTTAAGTGTGGCGTGGCTTGCACATGATTCTGATCAGGCAAACAAGTGTTAAGGGAGGGGTGGAGATATTCTAACTGAACAAATGCTCTATCCTTACTAAATCCATTTGATGGTTTTATGCTTATTCCAAGCCCGAAAGACTAGTTCGTCCTGATTCAGGCCTAGCCTAGAACAAGGAGTAAGGAGAAGGTAAAAAGAAAGAAAAGCAATTTATTCTCATGGTGCTATTAATATTTTTTCAATTTACACACTTTTATTAACTTACGCTATTCAAAAAGATTCCCTCACACCCTCCCTGGTCTTAATTTGTCAGCTATAGAGAAGGTATTTTGGATCACTGAGTGACGAAATCTGCCTTTTCCTGACTTCAGTCATACAACATCGAGGGGTGTGCTGGAGCTGGCTCACAGCAGCTCTCTAAAGTCATGTTCAGTTTTCTGGAGTTTTGCAAGTCAGTTGTTAAAACACTGTTATAATAAAAATGAAGGCAATAAGTACTCAAACCTTACATTGATTATTCTGATTATTTTACTACATCTTGCTGTTTATGATCTTGAGATTTGGCTTCTCATATTCTGTATGTGATATAGTGATGGTGTAGAACTGCATCTTTTCCCAGCTTTTTAGGGACATCACATTGGCAGCTTGAAAATGGCCATACTAGGAGTATTTTGTCATTACATTATTAATAGCACAGGAAATTGTGAAAATATTCAAGTTTTTGAAAACATTGTTCAACTAAGAACTCTTGGAATCACACTTGGTTTTTCAGTTGTGGGAGAGACTGCTGAATCAGATAGTAATGAAGTATTTATGTTCTGTTTTTGTGACAAATGTCATTGGCAATGGAATTATAAACATTTTGCAAGAAATAGTAAGTCACACTGAAAGTGTTAAAGGTATAAATAGAAAAGGTATTTTAGCTTGAAATTTGTAATTTCTGAAATTATTTTTTAAGTTCTTGTTAATAGTAACATTAAAATTTACTAACATAACAACATTATTTTTCAGATTCTGTTCCCTAAAATGCCAAAACAACTGAGCTTTTTTTATGTGAACATGAAAACAAAGTTGTAAGAACAGAAATTATGGTGGAAGCATCAGAGCCAGCAGAACCAGATTTTGAATCTGTTGAATTTGAATCATTGAAGAAAATCATCATGTTTTTTAAAGGAAGAAATAGATAATCTTGTACTTCGAGATAGTTGGAATAAAAAAGGAGCATTTATATTTTCTTGAAAAAGAGTCCTATTCACTGAATGGGCATGACCTCACTCAAAGTGAGAACCTGAAAAGGCTTAAAAGGGCCAGGGTCTCCCATTGCATCCTGGGCCATCTCCAATCATCCTGATTAATATCAGGCCACTGGACCCAGATGGCTGTGGAGGAAAAAGTGAAGCTGATGACCTTGCACAGCCCTCCCTCACTCAAATCAAAGTCAACTGTAAGTCTTGTCATCGTTTTCCTGCTGTCATGGTCCTCTGAAAACAAAAGACAAACACAAAGGCTTGAAATGAAAGAAGGTAATTAAGATGTAAGGCTTGTTAACAGTTCAGTGTTTAGGAGTGACAGCAGGAAAGCATGTCCATGTACCCAAGAAATCGAGTGTATTTTTAGCTGTTCCAAGAAGAAAATTATTTAGGCAAACGTGTCTGTGGGGAAAAAATTGGGGAACACAATATTTCTAAAGCCCCCACTAAAAGATTTATCAAGTTTTTAGTACTATTTACAATGTAGTAAAGTGTAATAGATCTTTAATATTGAGGGAGCAATAGAATAATTGCAAGAAAAAATAAGATACAGGCAGTTGTTTACCTATATTATGTAATATAATACAATACAACACACAAAGGGCTGAGCCTGGGGTCAGGAAGACCTGAATTTAAATCCCACTTAAGATACTTTTACCTAGCTGTGTGATGACCCCAGGCATGTTGTTTAGTTTTGTCTCATCTGTAAAATGAGGATAATAATGACATCTGCTTCCAAGGTTCGTCATTAATATTCTAGGGGGAAAAAAAACACAAAAATCTGTATCATAATTGATACATAATTGACAAAATTTAAAAGGAAAAAAGCACTGAAGGGATTTCATCTCCTGGGCTCTATTCAGTAAGCCACTGCACGGATGGTATTGCTTTAAAAGAAATTGTATTTTCAAATACATCATCATTGAAGCCACACTCATTTAGGCAGATAATGTGTACTTGAAAGTAAATTTAACTGCATTTTGTTTATGATGGTGCTAGACATGTTAGACAAAATTGAAATTAAGACTGGGGTAGAATAACATGTAGTTTACTAGATACTGCTATGTGGTGAACACATACTACATTTTAATTGCATTTTTCTTATTCTAATTTGGCAGATTGATTACCTAACATTAATTTCTTGCAAGATCTTGCTTTAGGAGCGGCTAGGTAGCGCAGTCAGCCCTGGAGTCAGGAGGACCTGAGTTCAAATACAACCTCAGACACAACACTTACTAGTCGTGTGACCTTGGGCAAGTCACTTAACCCCAACTGACCTGCCCTCCCCCCTCCAAAAAGCAAAAAAAAAAAAAAAATCTTGCTTTAATGTTATTTCAACTGCGTTGTAATTACATTCAGAAAGCGCAAAAAATTAATGTGCACCATAAAAATTTTGGAAAATGTAAAATCGGTACTGGAATGCATGAATCTCAAGTCAGATAAGTTTTTTAAAGACTTTTCATACATAATAAATGTAATGCCCTTCCTAGAAATGTTACTTGAAAATCATTCAACAGATGAGCTTAATCTTTTACTGAGTAGAAATGATGAAAGCATTTTAAGTTATTTTTTATTAGAACCATGAGAACCTTACTCTAAGGCATGAATAGCTAATGGAAAAAAAATTAGATTTTGAATCCCAGTGTTCCAACCTCTGCCACTATAAAGAAAGCTAAAGAGTTCCACTGCAGTCAGTAGTTAAGTTTAAAGATACTTCAGTTTTGTGAATATAATTTGTGATGAATTAGGACTTATGATAATTTTAACAGTAAATCACATCAGATTTATTAACAAGATTCTTTGGAGAAAGGATTAACCGATCTGCATGGAAATTCATTCTTAAATCCTGGTAGAGCTACAGATTGGCATATGAGTTGCGCAAAAAAGTCAGCAAAAGTATTCTGTGAAAATCAATCAGCTTTATGAAATTTACAGTAAAGTGTATTTTATTTGTAAACTTTGTTACACAGTTTTATTGTTTGATTTGCCAATTGAAATAAAAAAATTTTATAGAAGTGCATGTATTTGTTGGTTTTATTTTTATCCAAATTCACATACCCTGGTGGGCCCATGGACACCAAGTTAGAAAACCTTCGTCCAGCCACATAACATAGCTAGACAACAGAGTCATTTGCTTAGATTTTCTTGTCTTTATAATTAGGTCAAACTCATTTGATTTGATTTTGAGACAGGAGCATCCAGAACTCACCAACTACATAGTCTCTCTTCTTTTTGGACCAAGTGTTGGACATCTTTTGGCAAGTGTGACCCTTGCCTAATAACACAAGTGCATTAACTGGTACCATGGAAGTTGTTTGGGTAGAGGCAGTAGCTGAAATCGGAAGCATAAAAGACTGCCGAGGGGAAATTTTTTAACAGTCCAGGTTTTGACAGAACCTTGAGAAGTACAGTAAAAGGCTCAAAATGATCTGCCATAGCAGTCAGGGAGCAGCATTTAGTATATCTAACCACCCCCTAATTTAGCTGGCAAAAAACTTGAACAGGACTTCACATGGTATAGCAGTTAACTAGGTGGTCTCCACAGTTCTCTTCTATATATTTTTTAGTGTTACATTTTCTTTCAAAGGGGATAAATTCATAAGTTCAATTTCCTTATATTAGGTGGAAACATGTAACTGTCATCAAAAATAGAACAGTTTTATCTTTGTAAAAATATCTTGAGACTTCATTACAACTATATTAAATGAGAATTTGGGTTTTTTATTTTGAAATTACAAGTTTATTGCAGCTTTCCCCTGGCATTAGTGATAAGCCTGAAAATGTTTCAGCTCCTCACAGACAAGAAAGTTTAAAAGCTTCATTTCTCAGATACTTTAAATGTAAAAAGTTAAAAAAACACAACTTTGTTCACTGGTCAACCATCTCGGAAGGTATTTTACTCACAGTAAAAAATTATTTAAATACCTGACTAGTACTAAAGGAACACACACCAGTTTGATTTTTTTTTTTTTTGGTGTGTCATACCTACCAGTGTGGTGACTAGTTATTTAAATAGGTATAGACATCTCTTCAAAACAGGAAGGCTGAAATTTATCAAAGAATGTGGTTTAATTCCATTAACTGTTTAATTGAAACAAACATTTATCCTTTTGTTTCAAAGAAAACACCCAGGGAAATTCATTTCGCATTTCTTGTTCAGCCTAAGAGTTAAAGATAAAATCATAGCTTAGGGATTCTTAAGTTTCAGACTAGAGAAAGGAATACTGTCCTTCCTCTATGCCTCCTTCCCTGGAAGAAAGAGTAAGAACCAAATCACTTGGCTCCAAGTCTTTTCAGCGCCAAGAAAGGGGATGGAAGTAAAAGGTGAGCTCCTTGACTTCTGATGCTTTCCTACAAGGACAGGCTAAGAGCTCAAGAAAGGGCACCAGTGCAGGGTTTTGCATTTTTCAGGCAGCCAAAGCAAAATCCACCTGGCTCTTATTACCTAATTCTTAATTCAAATTCAGTACTCCATAAAATATAGTGAATAGTATTTTCTCTCTTCCTTGGGATTGATTAAAGTTATAAATGCTAGTTATAAGTTTCATGAAATTAAAGCCGTTTTGCTGGGAAGGCTGATTTTGGAATCAAAACATCTATATAATCATTTAACACCTTTGGGTCTCAATTTTCTCATATAAAATCAATCAGCAAGGACCAGATGACCTCAAAGGTCTCCTTGTTCTCACCCTAAAATTTTAGTACTGGACAGCCTTACTATAACATACTAACGTGCATGTGGACACATGTATATACTGCTTCACAAACCTTATTAAAGGACTAATATAAAGGTTAGTTAATACATTTCCAAATTCTGATAATTCATTTTCAAAACTAGGTACTTTAATGTCATATTATAAATGGCTACAGTCATTTAAGAATTGTCTTATGTCATAAAGTTTAAACTTAAGTACTTCAAATTTTCTGAGATAGGTAAATGTTAATAAATATTATGCAGCAGTAAAAATATTTTAACAAATTTTACCTTCCAAGATGGTTGACCAATGAACTTTCTCATGACACTTTAATAGACTTATTATCCAACTCAAATTTAGAAAATGTAAGAGGTCACTTAGGAAATAGGTTTTAAAATTATATTACAAACAGGAATTACCCTGTACATGACATAAGCTTAAATAAACAATAGCAAAGGATGTTTTATATTCACAGTTTATTACAAAGCGGAGAAGTGATCCCACTTTAAGTCAGTCTTAAAAATGGTGTTAAGTATCCTCAGGCAAATTATAAACTTTTGTTTTTGTGCAAACAAGGCCAATTCTAGGAGCTAACTCTTAAAACTTTGAGAGAACCTAAAATACCAGGTTATTTGAATTTAGTTAAGTATTTATGGAGTT
>JAQQSW010012101.1:0-12599 GCA_028646575.1 Pseudocheirus occidentalis | reverse complement strand
TACTGCTGACAGGAAAAATAATAAATTTTCTTTTTTCACCAGACTTAATAGTATTTTTCGCAATTACTTGTAAAAATAGTTTTCAACATTCATTTTTATAAGATTTTGTGTTCCAAAACTTCTTTTTCCCTTCCCTCCTTCCCCTCCCCTCCCCAAGAAGCAAATGCTATGAGACTGGGTATACATGTATATTCATATTCAAAGTATTTCCACATTAGTAATATTGCAAAAGAAGAATCAGAAGAAAAGGGGAAAACCATAAGAAAGAAAAAAAAAAGAAAAAGAGAGAAAACATTATGCTTTGATCTGCATTCAGACTCCATAGTTCTTTCTCTGGATGCAGATAACATTTTCCATCACACGTTTTAGACCTTTGTTTAAAATAATTTTTCTTAATAAGATGAAGCCAGCATCTATTTCACCTGAAGTTTCCAGCATAAGATCAAGAAGCTGAATGGTTTTGCTTAATAATAATTCCATATTTCTTTGCTTAGAGGTTGGTTTTACAAGGATGTTTTTTGTTTATCAGTAATGTCTTTCTCAACTTAAAACCAGGACTTTGGAATAATTTCCAAGATAATGATTATTAAAAAACTTTTTCACAGTTATTTGAAACTTGGAAAAGAATTTTATTTTATTAACAGACAAAGGTACTCTCCTGTAATAATGATATAACTTTATCACCTCAAATACATCCTGTGTAGAATAATAAATTCTTTAAATTGTTAGGAACAATAGCCTGCCCCATCTTTGCTTTCTAAGCATTGACAGCCATGTATAACTGATAGTAAAATGGAAATTTTAAGACTTTCCTGTATAATATGCATTTTTCTAGGTAAAAATATTTATGATTATTTTTGGTTATGTCAACCTGCAGAGTTTTATCTAAGAAAACAAACAGAATTAGGTTGTATTTTGTTTATTTCTCAAAAGAAAAAGGGACAGCATGCATACATGTATGGGAGCAGCAGTTTAGAACTCAGAGACCAGGGAGCCGGTCTGTAACTGAGCTCATTTGGTGGTTAGGGTGAACAGTTCATATAGGGTGCACAGGGGTGAAGTCACCCTATCATCTATTTACCTTGGAACAGAGAAAATGCCTCTTTTATCAGATTACCCCCAACCATACCAGATTACTCCCAGCCTTGGGCTATCTAGACAGAAATATCTGTGTCCACCTAAGCCAGAGCAAAACACAATAGGTTTTGTGTGGGGAAATTTACAGTGAAGTTCCCCCACTCTGAAAAATCAAATCTAGAGTGGCTTCAGCATCCACTAGGCCTAAGTTTAGAGGTCACCTGACCTTACAGAAATCTGGAACTTAGAGCAATGGAGACCCACCCCAGTGCTACCTCAGCAGAAGATATGCCAAATAAGGATAAAACTGCTTTCTTGGCCTTGCATTGGACACCCACATGTTTCCAGGTCCTTTGTCTCAGAGACTGATTCTGAGCTTAGGTTGTGGGCTGGCCTACCTACCAATGAGAGTGAAGGCCAGTTGAGGTGGTTGGGTTTCTGCATTAGAAGGTTATATAACCATGGGCTGGCTTCTACCTGTGACCCTCTCCCTGGCAGATGCCATTTGAGTGAGAGGGGCAGAGTCCTTTCTCATGAGAAAGTATAAAGACCATATAACCATGGGCTGGCTTCTACCTGTAGCCCTCTCCCTAGCAGATGCCATTTGAGCAACAGGGGCAGAGTCCTTTCTCATGAGAAAGAATAAAGACCTTTTCTGACCTTGGATTCAGACTCTAAACTCTTTCATCTCACAGTTTCCCTACCTTTTATTAAATTACTTTTAAGCTTGTGTTGGGGGCTGACCAGGATAAAGAGAATCAATTCAGTCTCATTAACAGTATTGTCTTTCTGAACTTAAAGTCAGGACTTTGGAATAATTTCCAAGATAATGATTATTAAAAATCATTTTTCACAGTTATTTGAAACTTGGAAAAGAATTTGATTTTATTAATGATGGAATGTCCTCATAAGGAACCTTGATCTAACAATGCACAAAAATACTCCCTTTGAGATCAAATCTTAAAGAGCTCCCAGGGACATTGAGAAGATTGGTGACCTACCCAGGGTCACACAGCTTATCTGTGTCAAAGGCTGCATTTATACCCCTGTCTTCCTGAGTCTGAAACCTGCTCTTTATACACTATGCATTTCTGTCCCTCTTTTTTGCTATCATAGAAATTTTCAGAAATTTAAAAGAGAAAAAATCTGAAGAAAAAGTATATTAAAAATGGAGATTATTGAAGTTTTCCCTAAGTTTGATTTGTCTTTGCAAGAGTTTTTTTTATGAAAAAGAAAGACACATTTAGTGATAAACTACTTAGAAGAAGAGATCTTCAGGATAAGAAGGAACTCTTCTATTCTCTTAAATTCAAAATACATTTTAAATTCTAGAGAGAATTGGTGAAGCTCTGCATTATGGATTTTGTGGGTAAATTTTCAGTGAGACAGTAGGGAGTGGTGCATGGATAGATCCTCTGAGTCAAAAACATCTCATGTAAGTCTGTAGCAAGCACATACTAACTACGTGACTCTGGGCAAATGCTCCCAAGCACCTCTTTAACTAGTAATAAGGGTGTAGAGCAGGTATACTGACACAGCAGGTACAGATCTGCCTGAAGGAGGAAAGTT
Source organism: Pseudocheirus occidentalis (assembly GCA_028646575.1). NCBI lineage: Eukaryota > Metazoa > Chordata > Mammalia > Diprotodontia > Pseudocheiridae > Pseudocheirus > Pseudocheirus occidentalis. The sequence continues at coordinate 9,953 of JAQQSW010012101.1, read as the reverse complement.
TCCTCACCTAGAATTATAGAGACCAGTGAAATCAGATTTTAAAAAGTTTACCTAATGTGTATTTGAAGGTTTAATCTTATTAAAACCTGCATTTGAGTTGATTGAAAAATAGTCTGTTTAAGAATTGAGATTACAAAGTACTGACATTTATAAGGGAACAGAGGCAGCTGAAACAACACATGGTAACAGATAATATGACTGCATTATAAAAAGTGACTCAGAAACACAATGATTTATTTATGGGATCCCAGATTGGTAGGTCCTTAGAAGTCATCCAGTATAGTCCTTTTATTTTTACAGAAGAAGAAACTAAATCCCAGAGAGATTAAGTAATCTACCTCAGTTTCCTAATCTATAAAATTCAGGCTAATAACAGCACCTAGCACCTACCTCCAATCAATAGATTAGTAAACATTTATTAAGCAAAATATTTATTAAGTACTTGTTATATGCCAGGTACTATGTTAAAGATGTTAAAGTGCTAGAGGCATTAAAAACAGTAAAAGGCAGTCCCTGCCCTCAAGGAGCTTGCAGTCTAATTGGGAAACAATATGCAAACAAAAATATACATGTTTTATACAGGATAAATAAGTAATTAACAAAGGGAGGTAGTAGAATTAAAAGGGGTTAGGAAAGACTTCCTCTAAAAGATGTGATTTTAGTTGGGATTTACAGGAAGCCAGGGAAGTCAGTAGTTAGAAATGGCATTCTGGCCTGGTGATCAGCCAGAGAAAATGCCCAGAGTCAAGAGATGGAGTGACTTATCCCTGGAACAGCCAGGAAGGCCGTTGTCTTCCCAGGGTTGTTTTGAGGATCAAATGAGATTATATTTGTGAAGAACTGAGCATAGATCCTGGCCCATAGCAAGGACTCAAGAAATGCTTGTTTCCTTCCCCCTCCCTTTCCCCAGCACAACACTCCTAGTAAGTGATAGATCCAAGATTTAAGCCCAGGTTTTCAAATTCAGCATTACTATTTTAACACCCTACTACACTACTTACTGCCTGCTTTTTTCTTTTTCTGCCAAATCAAGTCTTGATACAGAAAAAGTATTTCTCTTTTCTTTACCCAACTGCTTTCTTCTCTTAGAAGTCCAAGGAATCTCAGCTCACTAGTTCGCAGCAGACATTTCAGTGAAAGAGTTTGCTTGGGGTGTCCAAAAGCACAGAACTCTTCTTTCAGATGGAGAAGGGAATTTCTGCCCCACCCTTCCCCCTCCCCCCAAAAAAAGGTCACATCTACTCTCATTTTTTATAAAGAAAATGAACCTACCATTCTGAAGGGTAACCCACTTGGTCCACATAGAGTGTCTATATAATAATTAATAATAAGAAAAGAGATGCTTTAATGTTGTTCAATTGTGTCTAACTTTTTATAACCTTGTGGACTATAGCAAACCAGTACTCTCCATGGGGTTTTCTTGGTAAAGATAATAGAATAATTTACCATTTCCTTTTCCTGTATGTGTATGTATGTATGTATGTATAAGAAGTGGTTAAAGGACTTGCCCATGGTCACACAGCTAGTGTTTGAGGCCAGAATTAAACTAAAGTCTTCCTAATTCTAGGCCCATAGTTGCAACCACTGAGCCACCTAGCTGCCTCACACTCATGAAGTAGTTAAAACTCTGCAAAACCCTTTACAGGCATGATTCATTTGATCTTCACAGTAACTCTCTTAGGTATGCACAGTTAATATTCCCATTTTATTGATGACGAGGCAGTCACAAAGAGATTAAATGACTTTTCCAGGGCCACTCTGTACCCAAACTGAATGCCTCAAAGAGCCAGCCTATGGCTGCCCCAAATCTCCTAGTAATACTTGCTGCTGAGTATACCCCAATGAGTGCTTCCTAAGTACTTTATCTGAAGCTGTGATGTTCATCAGCACATTAGCATCATCAACAGTAGACAGTTAATAAGACCTCTTTGGGTATATTATATGTGTGTGTATACGTATATATATATATATCATGTTCAAACAAATAAACAAACATCTACTCTACCTTGGAAAGGTAAGAAGATTTTTCTTATTCAGCAAGCTAGGGCCCTCATTAAAACTTAGTCTCTGGAAATCCCAGAGATCTTAGTCTCTGGAAATAAAATTAATCAGGCCAATAGACTAGAGAATTGTTTGAGTCGCTATTACTTCTAATTAGTTAATCATGAATCTATCAACTGATAATATTTATTGAGTGATAGATATTGTACTGGGGTTAAGTATCAAGAAAATGTTTTATTTATATCTCTACATAAATATAAATGTACAAAAATATGAGTATATAAACATATACAAATTATATATCATACATATGTATATATGTGTGTAAGTATACTGTGTGTTTTGGAATTTTGACTTTATTTACCAGGTCAGAAAAAAGAAAGAGCCAAAGCAAGTGAAAAGGTCTATAGTTATTTGTTAGAGGAGGATTTTTACAATCTTCCAAAACTCTGTGCTATTTCTATTGTGCATATTGCTTCAGGTAACAATCACATTCATCCCTTAGGAGATAGTTTTCATATTTTTCTTTTTTTCATATTTTTCTATGGCCCCATATCATAAGCTTCTCTGAACTTAGCTATCCCAGTCCTCCTATGACAGATGCACTCTGTCGTTGGGTCCTGAGTCCATTCCAGTTTGGGTGGGCCTACCAAAGCTTTCTATTACCACAGCTTTCAAGGACCCAGAGGCATTCCCACTTCACAGTAAAGCATCAGTTTAGAAAAAAAAGAACAGAAACCAATCATTCAAAAAAGCTAATGGTTAAAAATTAAAGTTTATCATAGTTGTAAAGTGAGTGTGATGTAATAAACAGAATGCTAGGATTAGAGTTAGGCTGGGGTTCATTTTCTGCTTTTGGTACTCACTAGATGTATGACCCTGGGAAGATCACTGGGATACCTCAGACAGCTCCCTGGGACTTGTCTTCTAAGATTTAGGAGGACTGTTGTCTTGTTGGTGAGGGGAGTTGCCTGCTGAGGACATTACAGTCTTTGCGGTTAAATTGCAGTTAAATAATATTGTGGATATACCCTAGGGACTTGGCTTTTTTATCTCTTTTTGACCAGTTCTATGGTATTAAATGGTGAACATACTTGAAAGAGAGATGTAACCAAAACCTTTTTTACTTATAAATTATCAGTAAACAACCATTCTTCTCTATACTAAACCTGGAGGGAAATTGGGAGAAATTTAAGATGAATTATTTATGATTTTGACCTCATGAAACATATAGTTTATTTTGGACAAATAAGGCAGCTACACAAGTAGCAACTATTCACACACACATACAAATACATTATACACATACATATATATATATATGTATATATATATATATATACATATATATATATATATAGATAGATGTGTATGTGTGTGTGAATAGATCCAGACATTCTCTGTGCCTAGAACGTTCTCTTTCCTCATCTCTACCTTCTGACTTCCTTGGCTTCTCTTAAGTATAAGCTATAAAACCCATCCTTTAAGAGGAAGTCATTCAGAATTCTAGTACCTTCCCTCTTTTAATTATTTCTTTTATATCTTGTATATGGTTTGTGCTTATTCGTTTGCCTGTTGTCTTCCCCACTGGCTTGTGAGCTCCTTAAGTACAGACTGTGTTTTGTGTTTCCAGTGCTTAGATTCATGCCTGGTGCAGAGTGAACACTTAATAGATGTCTTTTTGACTGACTGATTAACACATTTTAAGTGCACAGGAGAAGTAGAACTGAGAGGACAAAAGAATTATTTCCTTAGATTTAAAATTTGCAAAAACAAAATAAAACAACTGGCATATTCATAGAATATTATAGGCCTGCTTTCCTTTCGATTTCTTTGTCTAAATAAAATCTAAATCATTGTGGGGATCATCACAATGAGACTACTTGTCACTTTGTCCGTCAGAGATGAAAGCTGAGTGCCAAGTCCCCATGATTGCTCCCCTAGCAATCAATGGCTGGACCTCTTTATGCTGTTTCTTATTGGACCTTTCATGCCTTGCCTCTGTGGGTCTGTATTGGTTTCTGATTATTCCTGGGATGTCCAAATTCTGTTTATGACAAAAATAGATCACAGAAGTATATCTGCTTTATTTGAAAAGGAATTCCAAATACCTCTGAAATTCTCAAACTTTATACTTAGGTACAGCAGATGTAACTATGGAGATCTATATCAACATCATACTGTTTATGACTAATTTGAGTTATTCTGAAGGACCAATTAGAAGTGACTGGCAGATGACTAGATATAGTTCTGAGGTTATCAAATTCTGTGCAACATTTTTTTAATGCTGAACCATTAATCCCAATATCAGTTTTATAAAAGGATACCACTGAATTTTTTGGTGGTAGCAGCAGTTTGCCAAAGTTATTTCTTAGCATCATTCTTGGTAAGTGAGTAGCTTTGAAACTTTTTTTTTAAATATTAAAAATTTTTTAATCTCTTGTGAAAATAAACAGCAAACCTTCCAATAGATTGCACATCTGTCATGCAAGCACAATGACTTAATTCAGAGAGTCTCAACAGCAAGTTAACTAAAGGACAAACAATTTATCCACCAAAGAAATTTATAGAGATTATCCCCTAATATATAGAGAAACTGTTGTCTAAGTTGGCAAAGGAAAAATTCATATCTACAAAATCATGGAATCTTTTAAGTATCAAAATATTGAAATATTTCAGGAAGGCCTAAGAAAGATACAATTATATAATGGCAGAATTACAAATCCAAGTATTTGGGGATTTCTATTGTCATAAATCTGTATGGTTTGTATATGTTGGTTAGGTCTACCTTAGAAAATCCTTTTTTGGAGGAATAATATTAACAAAATAGATCTGCATATAAGATTCAAGCATATTTAATTTCAGTGGTTTATTTATTAAGAATACTTTCATGTCAAAAGAAAATATAAATTTTCATTTGACAACGTCAAATATTTTTGTAAACATAAACTCAAATAACATCAGCAAAAGCAAAATTGCTATAAAGTTATGAATATTCTGCCTGGAGATTAGTGAGGTAAGCATTATGAGTCAATCAATAGGTATGTATTAAGTACCTTTATTTAATACATTATGTAATAATTATTACATGCTGGACACTGGGTCTTACTCAGTATTGTATGGACATAAAACTGTGTAGGCTACAAATAGAGAAGAGAGCAAATAACCTCTTCCCCTTCCCCCTTCCCTTTACCCTCTTCCTTTCCCCTTTCTTCCTCCTCCTCCTCTTCCCCCCTTCTTCTTCTTCCTCTCCTCTCCCTTTCCCTCCCTCCTCTCCCCTCTGTCTTCCTCTGTTTCTTCCTTCCTCTTTCCCTTATTCCTTCCCACCTCCTTCCTTATAATGGAATATTGCTACACTTAAGACATGATGAATATGGAGATTTCATAGAGACTTGAGAAGATTTAGGAAAGAAAGATTAATGTAAATTGTTGGAGGAATATAGAAGAATTAGAAGGCTTGGGCTTTTTTTTAAAGAATTTACAGTCTGATTTGGGAGCGGGAATGGAAGATCATTTAAAAATCATGGCAACAGCAACAACAACAACAAAAATTCATTACTTTTTGGGTTTTCTACAGTTTTAGTCTCTCAGGAAATATGAACACCCATTTGTAGTAAAGTTCAACGTGGAGCAAATTTTTTTGTAAAAGTGAAAGTTTATGTTATATTCTCTTAAAGTAATTGTGTAGAAAAGTATTTTATGATAAATGAGCATAACCAATGATGCTGAAAGATTAGGAAAAAAACAAAGCTGGTAGGGTTGAGGAAAGACAGGCAGAAAAATTTACTGCTTGTACAGTTGTGGACTGGTCTAGCCATTCAGAAAAATAGAAACTATTCAAAGAAAAGTTACTCAATTGTTAAGAGCATAGTAAAACTATATCTGATTTAGGAAGAATAGCAATATTCCTCCTATAGTCTTAGAAAGATGTGTTTTATTTGAAACTCAAAAGGAATAACTAAAATTAAGAATAGACATGTACAAAAATACTGATAATTGTTCTTTAAAATAGCAAAAAGCTTGGAAAAATCCTGAAAACCTAATGTTTTAGTAATAAGTGAGGAAACTGCAGTATATAAATGTGATGAAATTTTACTGCACTGAAGAAATGATGAATATGAAGATTTCATGGAAACTGAAGAAGATTTAGGAAAGAAAGAGTACAAGGGAAGAAAAGAGGGAGGGAATGAAAGAGAGAAATGAGAAAGAGAAGGATAAAGAAAAGGAGGCAGAGGAGAGAAAGGAAAAGGGAGAGATCTCATGGAGTTAGGGGGTGAAAATACTTCTATCAAGCAAAGAGTTGTGGTTGTAGTTAGTTGTATATGGTTTTCTTTAATGGTTTGTCTTTCATTCTCAAAGAGGACCATGGCATCAAGAGAGATGATGACATAGCTTGCAATTGAATTTGATTTGAATGAGAGAGGGCTGTGGAAGGTCACCATCCTTGCTTTCTCCTCCAGAACCTTCTGGGGCCAGCTGCCAAATATAAATAGGGACAATGAGAGGTGGCCCAGGATGCTGTGGGAAACCTTGGCCTTTTTAAGCTAAGGTCTTTTCAAGTTCTCTCCTCCAGAACCTTCTGGGGCTTTCCAATTTTTTTTTATCATGGGTTTCAGGTAGACCAATAATTTTCACATTGTCTCTCCTGGATCTGTTTTCCAAGTCAGTGGTTTTTTCAAGCAGATATTTCACATTGCTTTCTATTTTTTCATTTGTTTGGATCTGTTTAATATTATCTTGAATTCTCATAAAGTCATTTGCTTCCATTTGCTCCACTCTAATTCTGAAGGAATTATCCTCCTCAGTGAGCCTTTAAGATTCTTTTTCCATCTGTCAACTTTGACTTTTTAAGGCATTCTTCTCCTCATTGGCTTTTTGGGCCTCTTTTGCCATTAGATTTAATCTATTGTTAAGGTGTTATTCTCTTCAATCAGGTTTTTGACTCTCTTTTCATGATTTTCTTACATCGTTCTCATTTCTCTTCCCAATTTTTCCCCCAATTCTCTTATTTGGTTTTCAAAATCCTTCTTAAGCTGATCTATGCCTTGTAAGCATTCTTCATGTTTCTTGGAAGCTTTTGGTGTGGGAGTTCTGACTCTGTTGCCTTCCACCCATTCCATGCTTTGATCCTTTTTGTCCCCAGAAAGGATTCTAGAGTTTGGTTGCTGTTCTTACTTTGCCTGCTCGTGTTGCCAGTGAATTACTTGTTTTTTAGCTCTGTGGAACTCTGCTTCGGAGGGGGCGGGGAAAGCTCTGTCCCAAATCGCTGGGGTTTTGCTCCTGCTATTGGAAGGGCACCATTTTTTTGTCACATCCACCAGCACTGGCTCATTAAAAATTTAGCCGAGGACCACCACCAAAGGCAAGATCTGGATCCAGGCCACTCAATGCAAGAGCACTTAGCCTCTGAATGATCACAAGACCTCCCTGCAGCCTGCAAGCCAGGAGTTTGAAGCTGCTGCATGGAGGCTGCTGATTCCTTGCCCTCAAGGCAGTTTGGCCAAACTGCTTTTCTCCCCCAAATGTAGCTGAATTCCACTGACCATTCACTTAGTCCTTGTTTGTTATTGCTTGATAATTCTGGAAACTGCCACATTTGACACCGATCCACTCTCCTGAAGGCTCCAGCTGCAGCTTGTCCTGTCCACCCTGTAGGCCAAGCCATGGATTCAGGCAGGGCTGGTCTTGGCTCCCAGTGCTGGGATGAGCCCTTTATGCTGAGTTGCCTTCGGTTGGAAATGTGTTTTACTGTATTTTTGTGTGGGTTTTGGAGCACTAAAATTTGTTTAGAGTCATATTTTATGGGTATTTGAGGTGGCTATGTGTGAGCCTCGAGACCTTGATGCTTCTATGCTGCCATCTTGGGTCCACCACCCCTGGGGCTTTTATTTTATTTTTTTTCCCAGTGAATTCCAAGGATTATGTAGAATAAAAGTACAGTCTAAAATACATTAATATTCCTTGGAAGTGTTTAAGACAACCTGCCTTTCTTGCAAAAATTCAAGCAGAACTTTCTCTTCTTCAGTGTTATATACCAACTTGTGTCTGATTTAGAAAGGATAATAATCTATCTTCTGTGCTCTTAGAAAGATGTACTTTTTATTTGTAACCAATTTCATATAATATTTAATCCATAAAGTGCCACACATATGAAATGTGCCTTATTAAAGAACAGACATCCTTTGTGCCCATATATAAAATATTTTCCAGCCTAAGCTGTTTGTGATACTTATTTATTTTTTAAAAGGAAAGATGTTATAATTCCAACGTAGACTAATGGTCTCAAAAGCAAAATCATTTTCTTACTTTGCTTAAAAGGAAGCCTGAGGTATTATAAAACAGGACCCATGGTAGTTTTGTCACTGTGAGAGTTTTTCCTTTCTTTCATCTTTTTTTCCTCAAAGTCTGATTCCCACTATGCACAAGGCTGCATTTTAAAACTTTTGGGAAAAGTGGTTTTTTGCTTTTATTAAAAAGATTCGGGTAACAGCCCTAACACTGTGCAGTAGCAAAGAAACCCCTTGCAATAAGGAAAAAATTTAAAGAGCAAAACATCAGTATCTGTCAATACCTTATGAACAAATATCCATTATTTTCCTTCTGAAATTCTTGCCGAAGGTGTGCACCTTGGGTCAGCACTCTCATACAGCCAATACCAAGAACAGAGAATGTAATAATCCCAGGGCAGGGGTGGAATTCCAGTTGTAAATCTGGAGTCCAAAGCCTGTTTTTGAATTGTTACAATATAGCTCAATATTGATAGATGTTCTTGATGGGTTTGGGAAATGTTATGTTCAAAACCAAAAAGCAACAACAACAAAAAACTTTACAATAGTCATCTCTCAATCATTTATTTATTAAAGGAACAATGCTAACTGGAACTTACTATGTTCTAGGTGTTGAATTAACTGTACAGCACAGTGAGAGCATTGGTGATAGAAAAATAAAACTGAAACTGTCCTCAAGGAGCTTACGTTCTATCAAGGGGAATATCATGTAAACAAATTAGAAAAAACAAGATTTTTTTTTGGTTCTTGTTCATTTGTTTAAGTTGTATCCAAGTCTTTGTGACTCAACCATTTGTGGTTGTCTTATGAAAGATACTAGAGTGGTTTAGCCACTTTTTTTTCCAATACACAGGTGAGAAAACTAAGATAAATAAGGTTAAGTGACTTGACCAGGGTCATATAGCTATGTAATGGCAATTGATTTGTTTGATCAGATGTTAAGTAGATCCTAATAACCTAGTGTTAAGTATAGACCTCTGTCCGTTGGTGAAAAGGTGTGAATTCCCCTGTGACTTGGAAGAATGCTATTGGCTGAGACACTCCCCTGTTGATTTGGGAGAAGGCCAGTGCTTATAAGGAAAAATTTTACAGAGACAGGACAGATCTTGTATTTGGTTCCTCAGTGGCTGATTGAAGACATGAACAGGATGGGACTTTGTTTTTTGATGGCCTGGCTGATCCTTGAGTTCCAGGCAAGAGAAGTCCTGAAGGATTTGAGGTGGTCTGAATCCGTTGAACTTCAGTGTGTTCCAGGGATGGCCTTGAGGACTGGATAAGGACCTGGGAGCTGTTCACCCCTGAGGACGGGATGAGAACCTGTAAGCTTTTAGCTCCTGAAACTAGGTGATTGTCTGGCAGATTCAGGAGGGAGCTGGGACCAGGGAAGGGGATCCAGGGAATCAGAGAGACCACCCAGCGTGAAAATGAGGAAAAGGCTTCCCCTTGGATGAAAATGATGTTTTCAGAGGACAAGGATCTGGGAGCTGTTCATCGCTGAGGACTGGACGAGAACCTATTCAGGAGGGAGCTGGGACCAGGGAAGGGGATCCAGGGAATCAGAGAGACCATCCAGAGTCAAAATGAAGAAAAGGCTTCCCCTTGGACAAAACTGATGTTTGCAGAGGACAAGGACCTGGGAGCTGTTCGTCCCTGAGGACTGGACAA
>JAQQSW010012100.1:0-12600 GCA_028646575.1 Pseudocheirus occidentalis | reverse complement strand
CTTTAATATTTTAACAGATTTAATATTATTTGATTATTGAATAATAATTTAATTAATGCTTATATTATATTTAATATTCTTATTCTATATATTCTATAGTACTTTATAAATGTCAGCATTATTATTTTTGCTGAATGAGGACAGAACATAAGGAGAGCAGAATTGGAAAGGGAGGAGAGCTGGCCTCTGTCCCCTCCTCTGCTGCTCTGTGACTATGGATTATTATTCTGTGGGTCTCAGTTTCCTCACTTCTAATAAAAGCTTTGGCCTATGGCATCTCTGAAGTCCTTACTGTGATGAGAGAAAACTTCATGCAGAATGGGATTTGAACAGATAGGTTTAGGCCAGAGGTTCTCAACCTGTGGGTTGCAACCCCTTTGGGGGTCAAACAGGGTCGCCTAAGACCATCGGAAACCCATATTTCCAATGGTCTTCACATACGTGTATTAAAGGGTTGTGGCATTAGGAAGGTTCAGAACCACTGGTTTAGGCTTTAGAGAGGGGAGGAGAGGGAGACAGGCCTGCACCATTCAGGTTTATAAAAGCTTAAGAGTCGGAGCTGGAAGAGAGTTCTGAAATCATTCAGTGCAACCGCCTCCTTTTCCAGGGCAAGACTCTGAGGCTCAGAGCTGGAGTGACCAGGCCAGGCTCACGTCTTCAGGTCCTCTGGCTTCAGCTCCATGCCTTACCTGGCCCCTTGTACTATCTGGCTGTTACAGGCAAAGGCATGGAGGTGGGAATGGCCTTGGTGTGGGCCCTTGGGCTGGAAGGAACCTCACAGGCCTTTTCCTTTGATCCCATTTTAGGGACAATAAAACCGAAACCCCAAATTGGGTCCTCTTCCAAAATAAAAGATGAACACTTGTCGATGGTTACACAGGTAGCATTTAAACCCACACCCTCAGACTCTAATTCTAGCATTTTAATTTAACCCTTTGGCCTCTCTGAGGAAAACCAGACCCCCATGACTGACCGTTTGGGTGGCCTCTAAGCCCTGATCTTAGGGATGCCTGTTGTTTAATTTCCTTTGCCTAGTCTGTAGCATGGATTTGAATGCGTTATGCATCAATCTGCATTGTTATGCAAAGTGAAGCTAAGTGATTCGCCCTGTGTTAGCGGTTTCATTTCCTTATTTTGTTTCCTTCATTTCTCTCCCGCTTCTATCTCTTTCTCTTGGGCTCATCTATCTTCAGGATAGTAAATAATCCTTGATCTTGAATCTAAACACCCAGGAACCTCACATGACTGGCATAACCAACTGTCTTTCCCTTTAATGAGGCCAACATGAGTCACTGTAAGCAGCCTGAGCAGTCAGATTGGTAAAGGGCCTTGAGTTCACTCCATGCAATGACTGGTTCAAGGAACTGAGGATATTTAGCCAGAAGACAAGAAGGCCTGTGGAGGACCTGTCACCTGTCACCAGTGCCCAAGATTTGTAGAGCCACGAGGGATCAGACTTGTTCTTGAAGGCAGAGGGAGCAGAGATATCTGGAAGTTGGAAAGAAAGAAATGTAGAAGTGTTCTGACTAGCAGAGCTTTCTGAAAGTAGATCAGATTGCCTTGGCAGGGAGTTTTAGGGGTGTAAATGCAGCCTGATCGGAGGCTTTCAAGCGGGGAGTAGAATGCCATTTGTTAGGGTTGTCAAACAGAAAATTCATTTACAGGTATGGGTTGGACTAGATGGCCCAAGGGTCTAATCCATTCTGCTGCCTATTTTTACACTTGAGTGAAGAATGGTTTTTATGTGCTTAAATACAATAAGACTTTGTTTAAAAAATGTAATAAAAAAATCATTCTTAGTTCATAGGCTGTACAAAAACACTGGTCTGTGGGCTGGAGGTTATTTGCTGAGCCCTGGACAAGATGGCGACTGAGGTTTATTGTAATCTGAAAAGTCCGTGAAACTAATGATCCAGGTTTTACTCAAAAGACAATATCCAAATCACCTGCTACAATCAGGTCTGGTCAGTCTTCCATTTTTGTGTTGATATTATTGGACTGTATTCATGGGAATTCACAATGATGGTGGCTATGAAGGAAGGAGAGGAAGAAGGGAGCAAAGGAGGAAGGGAGGGAAGGAGGAAGGGAGGAGAGGAGAAAGGGAGGAGACGAGGAAAGGAGGAGAAGAGGAGGGGAGAAGAGGAGAAAGGGAGGAGAGGAGGAAAGGAGGAGAGGAGGAAGGGAGGAGAGGAGGAAAGGAGTGAAGGAGGAAGGGAGGGAAGGAGGAAGAGAGTGAAGGAGGATAGGAGGAGAGGAGGAAGGGAAGAGAGGAGGAAAGGAGAGGAGGAGGGAAGGGGAGGAAGAGGAGAGAAGAGGAGGAGGGGAGGAGAGGAGGAAAGGAGGGAAGGAGGAAGAGAGTGAAGGAGGAAGGGAGGAGAGGAGGAAGGAAGGAGAGGAGGATGGGAAGAGAGGAAGAAGGGAAGAGAGGAGGAGGGGAGGAGAGGAGAAAGGGAGGAGAGGAGGATGGGAAGAGAGGAGGAAGGGAGGAGGGGAGGAGAGGAGGAAAGGAGTAGAGGAGGAGGCGAGTGAAGGAGGAAGGGAGAAACAAGCATTCATTAAACACCTGTCATGTGCTGAGACCGTGACAAGGATTATCTCATTTGATCCTAACAGTGTTGCTGTCATGTGGATGCTAGTAGGATTTCCATTTTACAGTTGAGGAAACTGAGTCAGAGGTCCCTGTTTGCTCAGAATCATAGTTATTAAGCATCTGAGGTGGGATTTGAACTCCCATCGTCCTGCCTCCAGGAACATTGCCATCACCTCAGAGCTTTTATGGAGGGGATGTGTTAGATGTTACATCTTCATTGCGTATGTGGGGGTGGGTTCTCTTCTCTCCCTTTCCCTCTCTCTGCTTCATCCCCCAGCATCTAGGATCTGATTTCTCTATTTCAAGCCTCATTTCAGTTGCAGTGTTGGTGGGGATGAGGTCAGGTCCAAGGTCATGCAGGAGCATTGCTGACGTCAGTACAGAAAACTCCATCAGCTCCTGTGCCAAAGGATGGGCGCAGACTGGTTGGTTTCTGAGATGGATTCTAGCATTAAAATGCTCCATTCTCCTTCTCCCTGAGGAAGACAGCTTCCCACAGTAGCCAAGATGCTGATTTCTCATTGAGACTTGTGCCCTTGGTGGGGTTGGGGGTGTGGGGAATTACTCTATGCATCAGATTGCAGACCTCAGAGGCTGAAATCCAATATGGTTTATAAATAGTGCTGTGTGCCCTGACCTTCTACAGACTGTGCCTGGCTAAGGCGGGGGGGGGGCAGGAAGAGCCTGGGATAGGGCAGGAGGAGATGCTGAGTTCAGTTTGTGTGCCTTAGGGTTAGGCAGCAGTGATGACCCAATCCAAACTCTGGGTGGTCTCCTTGAGTTGGAGGGGATGTGTATGTGTGCCATCCAAGGACAGATGGGAGAGGGAGCATGGGATGGAAAACAAGAGGACCCAGGTTAAAATCTCTCTTCTCATTCTATTTGTGACTTGCCAACTGTGAGACTCAGTTTTCTCATCTGTCAAGTGGAGGTCCCTTCCTTTACTAAATGTATGACTCTTGAAGAACATAACATCCTTAAAGATGGAACTCTTCATGTGTCATGTTTGGCACACTTGATAAATGCCCATCTCTCCATCCATCCATCCATCCACCTACCACCCACCCACTCATCCATCCATCCATCACTCCATCCATCCATCCATCCATCCACCCACCCACCCATCCATCCATCCATCCATCCATCCACTCACCCATCCGTCCACCAGTCCATCTGTCCGTCCATCCGTCTGTCTGTCCATCCATTCTTTGCCTCCAAATCTAGCCTGCTTCCCACTGCACCACCCTGCCTCAATTGGGTTTTCTTTTCAAATCGGACTTAGTCACCATCACCGAAGGTGTGTGTACATCATAGGGTGGTCCAAGTGTTGATATCCGATTTTGTATTCCAATTGTTCCTGGGCATGACCCTGTACATGCCTGAACACACGTGTGCCTTTGCGGCTGTATTTCCCCAGATACGTTGTACCAAGTGTAATTAATGACAAATAGGATATTGGCTTCCCACTGTGCAGGAGCCTCAGCAGAAAACAAACTCCTCACTAACTGGCGACATAAGTGCTTCCGAAGACGGAAGGCAGTGATTCTCGGAACACTTGGCTCACTCTCTGCATGCAAATATTAAGATGAACGCATAATTAATCGACCCCAGTTTGCTTATGCAGAGACCTAACCCTAAGGGAGGGAAAGAAACTTCTTTTTTCTTTTTTTGTCCTGCATTTTCCGGTGGTTCCCCAGCAGGCTTGGTAGATCTGTTATAGCAGACAGAGCACTAAGCTTGGAGTTAGGGTTCAAATCTTGCTCCTGACACAGTGATGTTTTGCTTTGGGCAGTCCGTTTCTCACTTATTATGCATCAGCTATGTGCTCAACTAATATTAAATGCTAGTGATACAAAGATTTTATATTCTATCAAGGGAGATAATATAAACCTGCAGATGTTGAGGACAAGGGCAGAAGCACATGGGAGGGGAATTAGGAAAGACATGTGGATACTGGTGTTTGAGCAGAGTTTGGAAATAAACAAGGGACTCTAAGAAGGTGAGGTGAGGAAGGAGGGCATTCCAGGCATGAGGGACGGCCAATGCAAAGGCAAGGAGGTCGTAAATGCAATGTTGTATATAAAAATGAACAAAAAAAGCAGGTTAGCAAGACCATAGAGTGTGAAAAGGGAAGCAACTGAGAAAATTTTGGCCAGTTTGTAAAGGGCTTTAAAATCAAACAGAAAACCTTATCTAAATAATAACAAAATACTTACTATAACATTTCACATATTGTTATGAATGAGATATGTACGTCCTGTGTGTATATGCATATATCATGTATCTCATGTATGCGGAGTAATAGCAATAATGAGTTAACATTGATATGTGCTTTATGATTATTACCTTATCCAATCTTCAAAGCAGCCCTGTGAGTTAGGTGCTGAATTATCTCCATTTTACAGATGAAGAAACTCAGGCAAACAGTAGTTAAGTGACTTGTCCAGGGTCACACAGCTAGAAAGTGTCTGAGGCTGGATTTGAATTCAGCATCTCCTGACTCTGGGTTAAGGACACTCCCTACTGTGCCCCCTAGCTGCCCATAAGGTCATTGGGGTTTACTGAACAGGTTACACTGACATAGTGAGTTGCACTTTGGAAAAATGGCTTTGGCAGCTTCCTGTAAGATGCATTTCAAATGGGAAGGGCCTGAGAAAAGGAGGGGGAGCAGGAGGCTGTTTTGATCCTCCAGTTGAGACATAACTGAGCCTGGATGGAGGGAGTAGATTTCACCTTTTGTTTTAGGACCTTTTACACTCTTAAAAATTATTGTGCTCCCCCCACCCAAGAGCCTTTGTTTCTGCGGGTTATACTGATACTCGCGGCATTATAAATGCAGATATCTTAGTGTTATTTTAGTGAAGTATGATAAACATTATATATCATCATATATAATATATACTAGTAGTTATTATAATAGTTTTGACTTTGTAGGGGACCCCTCCCCAAAATGGTCTTGGACTCTCCTTTGACCACTGCTGGACCTTGTAGGGGATGCCCTCTCCCCAAAAGTCATGGAACCCCCTTGTCCCCTTTGACCTCTGCTAGACTAGAGGAGTGACTGTGAGCAAGAGAGAAGGGGTTGGATGGGAGAAATGGTGTGGAGGTAGCACGGGTAGGCAATGCACCTTCCTGAGCTTTGGTTCTTTCATCTGTAAACTAGGAATGAAAATACCTTCAGAAAGGGGGTCTTGGCTTGGGATCTTAGGAAAAATTTAAAAAGTGAAGGCCATATTTCAATACAATGAGTTTTGGTTATAGTCCTATGCATTTTATTTTATTCAGTTAAAAACATTATTGAGTACAGGTGTCCCCAGACTGGCCGTGGAGTCCTTGACACAAGCAAAGAATCCCCGCTTTAGTGTTAATCTCACAGGCACGTTGTAAAGATCCTTTGAAATAACACATGTAAAATGTAGCTGGGGGCACCATAGTGCACAGAGCTCTGAACCTAGAGTCAGGCCAACTCGTCTTCCTGAGTTCAAATCTGGTCTCAGACTCTTACTAGCTGGGAGACCCTGTGCAAGTCACTTAACCCCACTTGCCTCAGTTTCCTTATCTGTAAAATGAGCTGGAGAAGGAAATGGCAAACCACTCCAGTATCCTTGCAAAGAAAAGCCCCAATGGGGTCAC
Source organism: Pseudocheirus occidentalis (assembly GCA_028646575.1). NCBI lineage: Eukaryota > Metazoa > Chordata > Mammalia > Diprotodontia > Pseudocheiridae > Pseudocheirus > Pseudocheirus occidentalis. The sequence goes on along the minus strand of JAQQSW010012100.1, from coordinate 6,377 downwards.
AAAGAGTCCGACACAACTGTAAACAGCTGAACAGCAACAGCAACATGCAAAGTACTCTCGACAAGTCATCAATTATTTTCTCTATGAATTTTTAATTCAATAAATTTCAAAATAAATGTCATCAGAGTCAGGCCTGAAAATTGGTTTAATTAATAACTTGAAAGTTTCCTGTGGTATGACCTTGGGTGAGTCTGTTCTTTCATTGGGCCCCAGCTGCATCTCCGTTAGTAACATGAGTGGGTTGGGTGAGAGGATTTCTTGGCTCAAGCCCAGCTCTCACATTCTGTCATTCTGCTCCCTGACAGAGGAAGTGGCTGATTCTCTGGGAAGAGACAATGTATCACCTGCATATGGGGTAGCATGTCATTTCCTCCGTGGCATAATTGATGGAGTTTTTTAAAAACTGGGCTCTTTAACTGGTAAGTTAGAAATAGCCTCGTCCTGCTTCTGGAATCCAGCTTGAGCCCATTTTGACACAAGGAAATTGAGGCTCATTGTAGAAATCATAGATTCAAGTTAAGTACCATTCTTGTAGACTGAGTCATAACCAGGGTAGGGCAATTAGAGCTTTAGCCTAGGGCGCTGAAATTTAAAGGGGGTGTTGATAAGGTTTGCATTCTTTAAGCAACGTAGAAGCAACTGAGCTCAGCATTTGGATAGTAGGAACAGTGAGTTAAAAGAGGGAGCCATGAGGTGGCCCCAGTGGGGTCTCTGACAGTATATGCAGTGTTCTGTCCTCATTGGCCTCCACCTCTGCAAAGAAGGAAAGGAGAGATTTATTTTCTTAGGTTTCTTCTGGGGCCCAGCTTGGTCGTTATAATTATGTTCTTCCATACTTGACTTTGTGTTATTATATTTATTTGTATAGCAGTGGTTCACGTTGTCATCATGCTTTGATGTTACAGAATGCTTTCCTCCCAACAGCTCCATGAGGTAGGAGTCACAAGGATTCTTGTCCCCATTTCACAGATGAGGTAAATGAGTCTCAGAGAAATCTGGCTAATAAATGGCAGAATCAGACCTTACAGTCATAGATTTAGCAGGTACCCCAGGAACCGTCTAGTGGAACCCACCCATTTTACAGATGAGAATACTGAGGCCTGAGGAGGGAAGTATCTTAAGATCACAGATGACTGAACCAGAAGTTGGTCAGTCAGTGAAGAAGCTAGTGGGAGCTGCTTATGGATTGTAAGCGGGAGGGAGGTAGGTGATACAATGACTAGAGTTCTGGTCCTGGAGTCAGGGAGTCCTGAGTTCAAATCCAGATTGGATACGTATTAGCTGTGTGACCCTGGGCAAGTCATTTGGCCTCTGTTTACCTCAGTTTCCTCATATGTTAAAAATAGGGGTCATAATAATACCTACCTCCCAGGGTGTTGTGAGAATCAAACAAGATCATAATTAGAAAGCACTTAACACAATGCTAGACACACAGTAGGCACTACATATTTAGCCAGCCATCACTCTTTTTATTATTATTGATAAGCATTTATTTAGTGCTTGCTGCATGCCAGGAAATACACCGAGTTCTGGGGTATACAGAAAAGCCATGACATTCCCTGCCCTTAAAGAAGCTGACAGTCTAATGTGGGAGACATTGGGGAAGAGAGAATAAAACAGCCTACACCCCGTCCCGTTAGCTTATGGCTGTGCCTGCTATGGCTGTTAATGCCAGATTTAAACCTGGTGCCTTTTCATGTCCCAGGGAGCACAGTCTACCTCTGTAAAAGGTTTCATCACTTTACAGTTGAGGACACTCGGGTGAAACCTGAGCAGACCCAGGCTCATACGACAGAAGCAGCATTGGAGGCCTAGAATCTGTAAAATGAGCCGGGTGGGCCACTAGGTGGTGCCATAGTGCACAGAGCGCCTGGCCTGGAACCATGTTCATAAGTTCAAATCCAGTCTCAGACACTTCCTAGATGTGTGACCCTGGACAAGTCACTTCACCCCGCTTGCCTCAGTTTCCTCATCTGCAAAATGGGCTGGAGAAGGCCATGGAAAACCACTCTAGGATCTTTGCCAAGAAAACCCCAATGGAGTCACAAAGAGTCCAAATTAAACATCGACTCTGATTCCAAATTCGACCTCCTACAGGACCATACTGCTTGAGGACGAATCCAGAGATTCCCTCACATAGCTGTTAGCTTCATGACCCTGGGGAAGTCACTTCACTGCTCTTAGATTCCTCATCTATAAATGGGAGGGAAGAAAACAAGCATTTATTAAATGCCTTCTATCCTCCCAGTATTATCCTAAGCACTTTATGATTATTACGATTACTATCTCATTGTGCTGTGAAGATCCCTGTTTTATAGTTGAGGAAAATTAGGCAAACAGGGTTAAGTGACTTGCCCAGGGTCACACAACTAGAAAATGTCTGAGGCTGGATTTGAACTCACGTCGTATAAGCAGATAGAGCGCTGGGCTTGGAATCAGGAAGACTTAGTTTCTTGAGTTTTCCTAACAGAAATAGTAGAGTATAATATGGAAATATATAAACACATCATATAAATATCATATGTAATCAGATCCATAGTTTTTAACACATGTGTATACATATGTTTATGTGTGTATATATGTGTGTATGTGTGTGCGTGTGTGTCATATGTAAAATGTCCTGTGGATTGTTGCACAGGTGGATAAAGTCACTGCCTTTTCTAGTTGAATGAAAGCGTTGGGAGGTAAGTTCCTCCTCTATACTACAGGCTTGTTGAAATCATCATTGAGACAACTCCAGCTTCAGACAGGAGGATGAGGAGGCTGCAGGCCCGGTCGTGGATGACCAGAAGCTCCCAATGCTTGCTAGGGATTCAGTAAAGGGCTGAATCTTTGTAATCGGCCGTGGTAGATGGTGGGGGTTGCATCATTTCCTCACATCATGTTCTTGATCACTGAATCTGGCCAGCTTCAGGATAACCCTTCTTCAATAATAAAAATTATTATTGTTGTCATTACTTCTTCATTTTATGGAGCTCAGATGGAAAGAGTCCTGGGGCAACCAATTCCCCTGTTTTTTTCTCTTTTCTATTTAATGTTCTACAGATTGTTGCAAAATAACATATAATATTAATTCATGAATATTATATATATCTGCTTTTGTAGATAAAACTTGTTCTGTAATAATAATGTGTTATCCCTAATCAATAACATATTACTTATTAGTCATCATTATTTCATTTTCTTTTCATCTTGGAGGAGGAGGATGAGGATTTTCTTACTCACCTCAGCATCCAAGGAGGTTCCATACCTTTGGTGGGTTGCTATGTCACACCTTGGGCGTCAGACTTAACTGTGGGATCCAGAGGCAGAAAAGGAATGATGTGGAGGGTGGAGAGGGGCCTGAAATGTGTAAACTCTAAATACTACATCTCTGATAATTAGTGTAAATGGCAGGAGGGTTGTAAAGGCCCTCAAGAGGCAAATGGATATGAGATTTAACTGTGATCCATTTGGAAGCTTCCTCCAGTGTGAAATTTCCTGCATAAAAAGGCCATTATCTTTTCAATAAACAGAAATGACTTCTTCGTAACCATTCTACCATGGAATAGGATGGTGTACTGTATTTAGGAAATTGTACAAAATGTGGATTGCTGCCCAAATTTGTTTTTCAGTTGGGTTTTGTGAGTCAGGAGTCAGGCCTCTGGAGCTTTGACTGACCAGCCTTTCTGAGAAAGACCTAGACCTAGACCTGGCCAGTGACACATTTTATTTTCTTTATAAAGGGAGAGGAACAGGCTTTAATAAGTAAGTGTTGGCAGCACCAACACGGGAGGCATTATGGGAATGCCAATGCAAGCTGTTCCTGCCTCCCTTGCCCACTCAGCAGTTTGGATATCATCCTGAGGGGCTTGGGAGATGACCCACACTCTTCTCATTTAAAGATGGCGCTCCTGTCATTGCCTCCTTAGTCCTTCCCAGGCCACCCCATGTGGGGTGCTTCAGAGACAGAATCTGAGCCAGCTGGGGAATGATTTACTTTATTTATTTTACTCAAGGCCACCCTGCTTTAATAGACTCTGGGCACATGTGCAGGAAAGACAGAGAACACAGGTAGGCAGTCTTTTTTATCTTGAAACTGTTTTGAAATAGATAAATACCAGCTATGTCTTTTCTCTGCCAAAATCTGCATTTCAAAAGAAGTGAGAATGGGGAGAGGTACTGCCCAGTGTCAGATTTAGGATGGCTATTTGAGCTTGGAACAGGGCTACGGAAAGCTTGGTTTTCTTTCCTGATGTCAGCCTTGGAGATTAAGGACTTGGCATCATAGCAGCGGCAATTTAGAGCCAGAAGAGACCATGAAGGGAGCTATTTGCTTCCCTGGGCCTCAGTTTAGTCCTCTGGAAAATGAGAGGGTGGGACAAAAACCACCCTCCTTCCAGGTCTGGATCTGAGAGCCCAGGCCAGCTAGTTCCCTCCCCCTCCCCCCTCCCCCATCATTTTGCCAATAACAAGTCACACATGCAGTGAATCAGGGGCTGAATTTGAACTCAGTTTTCTTCCTGCTACTGTATCCTGTCATTTAGTCTAAGTACCTTGATTTTCAGAGGGAGACACCGGGGCCCACAGAGGTGAAGCAATCTGCCCAAGGCCAGAGGAGAAGGCTCACAAAAAAGAGAATTTGAAGAGATCTCAGAAGCCAGCTACCTCAAACCTTTAATTTTGTTTAATATTTTCATGTAGTTTTATTTTATTTTAATTTTTATATAAGCATTTTTCTTGTTTTAACCTACTCACCCTCGTTGAAAAAAAGAAAGAAACAAAATCCTCGTAATAAGCACCAATAGTCCACTGACCACATTCCTCATTGGCTGTGCCCTAAAATGAATGTCTCATTCAGCATTTTGGACCCAGCACCTAGCAGGAGGCGGGCAGCACTCTGACGTGAAGAAGCCTTCTGTTTTCTTTCTTCTTTGTCCAGCCAGGGTGCCCTGGAGCTATTAAGTGATGGTTCCTTTTAGTGGAAATACTGAGACCTTTGCCTTCCCCTTGAGTGAGATGGTGGCGCCTTCTCTATGGACGGGAAATTTTGAAAAGAACTGGATTTTAGGGAAAAGATAATAAGCTCTTTTTCTTGGGATATTAGTTAAATTTGAGATGTGTCTAATAATTCTAGGAATAGTGTTGTGGAATGTGCACTACCAGAGTACCTGGGTTCAAAACCCTGCCCCTGATGAGTACTACCTAAGTGGCCCTGGGGAAATTGCTTAATCTCTTCATTAGGGAGTTAGAATAGATGGATGCTGAGGTCCTTCCAGTCTTAGATCCATATCCAAATGTCCAATAGGCAGTTGACAATATAGAGCATAGGGCTGGATACATGGATTTGGGATGCTGAATGCATTGGAAATTGATGATGTTACCCACTGAGAATGTAGAGAGAAGAGGGTCTGAGACAGAACTTTGGGGAACAATTAGGGAGAATGACACAGATGAACATCTAGCAAAGGAAAATGAGAAGGAGCCACTCCTTGTGCATCTGTTCTTGGACAGCCTCTATGAACTTCAGTCTTGTCCTCTTTTAAAATGAGGGGCCTAAACTAAATGACTTTAAGGTCCTTTCCAGCTCTAAATCTATGATTTCTCAGCCTCCTGAGCCCCCTTAAGAAGGCTGTAGGGGGTAAGAAGGCAGAAGGATTCATAGCTTTGGGGACCAAATCTTGGCTTTGGTAGGGACTTAGAGCACAGTTATCCATTTGCACGCACAGATTTCCACCATATGTCATTTTTCTAAGGTGCTCAGACCCAGCTACATTCATTGGGATTGTTTTCTCTTCATCTACTTACGTTAGAAGGGGTGTCCTGAAGATGTGACCCATGAATCATTTTGGGGGCTGCATTTCCAGGTGCTTTGAAGACACTAGTATTTACTTAGCTTTGGCCTGAAATGAACCCTTTTTTATTTGTCTCTTGTTTTTAGAAATTCCATTCCAGAATCGATGTCCAATTAAAATTTCCTTTTTCATTCCCCCATTTTAAATTGAGTTCAGCAAGCTAAGCTAAACACTGGGTTCTGGACTGCTAATTTACAGGAGGTCTAAGTTTACTGAAGAAGCTAGGTTTTTGGACAGGGCTTCAGGGCAGAGTGAAAGTGGGGTCCAGAGATCCCTTAGAATAATGATTGATATTGATATGGCTCTTTAATTTTAGTAAATCATTTTACAGAGTTTCTATCATTTGGGTTGAAAAGGGTCAGTGGAAAGTTAAGTTAGCTCGTATTTATTATGTTCCAGGTTCCAGGAAGTATAGACAAATTGGGGATGATGGATAGAAGGAAGGCGTTAACATTAAGGAGCATGGAGAAGGACTTTTTGAAGAAGGTTGAGCTTTAGCTGAGACTTGAAGGAAGCCAGGATGGAGAGGGGAAGAGGGGGGGG
>JAQQSW010012099.1:0-12600 GCA_028646575.1 Pseudocheirus occidentalis | reverse complement strand
CTAGTAGGAAAATAATAGTTATTTATCTGTTTCATACTGCTGCATTTAAAGTTGCTGGGGAACCTTCCTTTGTCAAGTCATTTCCACTTTGTTAAAATTATAGTTCACTGTTTAAGGGGATGGAGTGGTAGGCAGATGTTGAGTAAGTCTCAGAGAAGCTTGCAGCAGCTCAGTTGTGGTAATCTGGTTTTCCCCCCATTTCCTTCAGTGATGTTAGATTGGGCTGGCTGTTGTACCTCCATAGAAGACAGACAGAAATGCCACAAGAGAATTTACTTTCCCTATCCCTCTCCAATCCCAGCGTTTTGTATATTTTCATGGTTAGGGCTTGGGAACCAGAACAAAAGGTGTATATGAGAGGGGGGTCTGAAGTATAGGGCAGATATAGACTGAAATAAGTCTATATAATTAATCAAAATTGAGCTCAGTCCTTGTCATCAGGGTAGTAGGCATCTTTATGGCAGATTGTGAAATCAACTGAGTTAGTCAAGTGTGATTTATTTTTTTAATTTTATTTGTTTATTTTTAGTTTATAACACTCATTTCCACAAGATTTTGAGTTACAGATTTTCTCCCTGTCTTTCCCCTACCCCCCCAGCCCAAAACAGTGATCCTACTGAATACTCCCTCCCCCAATCTGCTCTCTCCTATATCCTCCCCCATCCCTCCTCCCACTTTCCAGTGGGGCAAGATGGATCTCCATACCCCAGTGCTTGTAGATCTTATTTCCCAGTTGCATGTAATAATAATAATAATAATAATAATAATAATAATAATAATAATAATAATAATAAATATTTGATTTTAAAACTGAATTCCAGATTCTTTCCCTTCTTCCCTCATCACCTACACTTGCAGGGAAGATAAGCAATTCAATATAGGTTGTACATGTGTAGTTACATAAAACATTTCCATAGTGGATATATTGTGAAAGACTGACTATATTTCCCTTCACCCTATCCTGCCCTTCTCTGTTCTATATTCTCTACTTTGACCCTGTCCCTTTTCAAAAGTGTCTGCTTCTAACTACCCTCCCCCCCGCCAATCTTCCTTCCCTTCTATCATCTCCCCTTTTATCCCATTCCCTCTTACTTTCCTATAGGGTAAGATACCCAATTTAGTGTGTATGTTATTCCCTCAAGCCAAATTCAGTGAGACTAAGGTTGACCTTTTGCCTTCCTGTTCTTCCCCTCCATTGTAACAGTTTTCCCTTGCCTCTTTTATATGAGATAATTTACCTTATTCTATCTCTCCCTATCTCCTCTCATTATATTCCTCTCTTACCTCTTAAATTTATTTAAAAAAAATCATCCCTTCCTATTCAACTGATCCTGTGTCCTCTGTCTATGTATACATGTTCACATATATACACACATTAACATATGTGTTCATAACACATATATACTCCTATATAGACATACATATGTATGTATACGCATATATACCTTTATATTCCCTTCAACTATCCTCATACTGAGAAAAGTTTCACAAGTTACAGTTATCATTTTTTCATGTAGGAATGCAAATAGTTCAACTTTGATAAATTCCTTATGATTTCTTTTCCCTGTTTACCTTCTCATGCTTCTCTTGCTTCTTGTATTTGAATGCCATATTTTCTATTCAACTCTGATTTTTTCATCAAGAATGCTTGAAAGTCCACTATTTCATTGAATGATCATATTTCCCCCTGAAACATTATACTCAGTTTTGCTGGGTAGGTGATTCTTGGTTTTAATCCCAGCTCCTTTGACCTCTGGAATGTCATATTCCAAGCCCTTTGATCCCTTAATGTAGAAGCTGCTAGATTTTGTGTTATCCTGATTGTGTTTCCAAAATATTCAAATTGTTTCTTCTTGGCTGCTTATAATATTTCCTACTTGATCTGGGAACTCTGGAACCTGGCTATGCTATTCCTAGGTGTTTTCTTTTGGGGATCTTTTTCAAGACGTCATCAGTGACTTCTTTCAATTTCTGTTTGCCCTCTGGTTCTAAAATATCAGGGTAATTTTCCTTGAGAAATTCTTGAAGGATGGTTTCTAGGATCTTTTTTTGATCATGGCTTTCAGGTAGTCCAATAATTTTAAAATTATCTCTCCTGGATCTATTTTCCAGGTCAGTGGTTTTTCCAATAAGGTATTTCACATTGCCTTCTATTTTTTAATTTGTTTGGATCTGTTTAATAGTATCTTGATTTCTCATAAAGTCATTAGCTTCCATTTGCTCTAGTCTAATTCTGAAGGAATTAGTCTCTTCAGTGAGATTTTGAAATTCCATTTCCATCTGGCAATGGTGAATACCTTTTAAAGACATTCTTCTCTTCATTGGCTTTTTGGATCTCTTATGCCATTTGAGTTAGGCTATTTTAATGTGTTATGTTCTTCTGTCAGGTTGTTGACTCTTTGCTTTCTTTGCTTGCTCATGTTGCCACTCAATTACTTGACTTTTGAGCTTTTTGACACAGTAGAACTGTGCTTCCAGAGGGGAGAGCTTTGTCCCAAATTGCTGAGGTTTTCACATCTGTTGGAGCTATTAGTTGGGTTCCCTCTCTGCATTCCCCACAAGCTCTGGCCCACTGGCCACACACCCCAGGACCTCCACCCAAGACAGTGATCCAGATCCAAGCAGGTTGAAGGAAGAGCAATTACCCTCTGAATGGTCACTTGGTCCCCCTATAATCTGGAGGTCAGGAGCTCTTAAGCAGCCACTAGGTGGCAGCTGGATGGCCACAGTGTCTCCTCTACTTCTTGTCCCTCCAAGTTCCAACATAGTTGCACCCTGACCTTTTCCTTTGTCTTAGGCATTTATGGGTTGATAATTCTGGAAACTTCCACTGCTGCTGGTGATCCACTCTCCAGAAGTCTGTTCCAGCTGCTTCTGGTTGGGGCTGCCCTATGGCTAAAACTGCAGGCTCATGCAGGGTTGGGCTTGGCTCACAGAGTGCTGCAACGGACCCTTTCTGTAAGGCCTGCTGGGCTGCCTTCAGTGGGAGATTTGCTTCTCTCTGTCACTTTGTGTATTCTGTAGCTCGAGAATTTATTTAGAGTCATATTTTATAGGTATTTGAGGTAGTTATGGAGGAGCTCACAGAATTTTCTTGCTTCTATGCCACTATCTTGGCTCTGCTGTCAAGTGTGATTTCTGAGTGCCACCACCACACATCATCTCTCCCAAAAGCTATCATCTTCCCTACCTTATGAGAGTCACTAACATTACTCAGTTCATATCATCAAACAGATATTAAGTACCTAATATGTGCCAGGTTCTGTACTTGGTGCTTGGATACCAAGAAGAATAAATTAGGATTGTCCTCAAGGATCTTATGGTCTTTATCTTTTATCTATCTTTATCTTTTCTCTCCTTTGTTCCTGCCCAGTGAGAAAAGATTAGCTATCAGTAGCATGTTATTGCTTCTTCTGAAAGGTTACTGATACCTTTTCTAGACCCTGCCTGTCTTTTTGGCCATTTAAAAAGGAATCCAGCTGTTCCAGGGTCTCTTCTATTACAACCCCTGCTCTGGGGTAAGATGGAGGAAGAACATTCTTATGAGGATAAAAGGGCTACATTTTCTTCTGCCCTTTGTTGGAGCAGTAAGCTCACTGGGATCTAATGAGACTTTTTTCTTTTTGAATTTATATTTGCATTCTTTAACAATGAGCCTCCTCCCATCCTTTACTTATGTTCTAAGAGTCTCATGAACTTAGCATCTTTTATTTTTAGCATTAGTTTTATCTTGGCAGATCATACCCAGAAGTTCACAGTCTTGTGGGTCTGCTGAAAACAAGAGGGTAATTTATTAAGCATACAAAATTAAATCATACATTAGTCACGTAGCAAAAATTTTAGCTCAAAGACAAATACGCAAATCATTGTTCATCAAAATAGCAATTAGTTCAATTAGATAACTATTTTGCATAGGGAGCTTAGCTTTAACAACTTCTAATAGTGATTCAGAACCCAGAAGGGAGATAAATAGGGTTAAGGTTCATGAGTGGGAGAAGATATATGTGCACATGTTTAATATTGAGAATGGAAGTGTTCCTCATTACTTTGTAAGTTCCTTGACAAGGACAGCTTGCCTTTTGTTGTATCTACCCTTATATGGTAGGTGCTTAATAAATTCTTGTTGACTAGGAAGGGAGGTCAGTAGGCTCAGGAATGATTTTTCATAAAATAGAATAGAGTACTAAACATACCTTTCCTGGGGTCATTGTGTACTATTCTTACTGCACAGCCTTGAAGTAGCTAGGCAGAAGAAGCGAAAGAATCTTTGAAACTCCTAGGTCTCAGAAAGAATAAGAATTGTGGAGAGCATTTAGGGGGAGAGAGAACAAATGACTTCTACAGTCTTCTCCAGCCAGACTGAAAAACCCCATATATCAACAAAGCCATCCCTACCATGTGACTCTGCCCCTCGTTTTTCAAACTATCAAAATGCATAGGTATTTTTGGCCCTCCATTCTTTCCCCAGATTGGCTTGTGTAGCAATGTTCTTTGTCCTACATAGCTATTTCTGTACCACCTTAGCCTCACAAATTGTTTTTCTACATAAGCAAGGTGTACAAAAGATCATTGTAGATGTTATACACTTATACAATGAATTGTAGATGTAGAATATTCAAATATTAGAAGAACTTACTATCCAGGAAATAAAAGGGAAGGTCTATGTTGTAGAAACCCTGCCAGATTCTGGCAAGCATAGGAATTAGTGGTCAGTACCAGCCTCATTCATAAAGAAGCAAAAACAAACAAACAAACAAAAACACATTAATATGTCCAAAGAAAATGAAACAGCAAATTCAGCAAGTCTGATTATGGCTTATACCTCAGTGGTTTATCTTGGTATCAAAAACTTCTAGTCTCACTCACCTTGGAGCATGCCTTTTTGCTTACCTTTTTTCCATTGCTTTAACTCCCAGTACCCTCCTCTTCTGACCTTTTCAGTTCAGCATTCTATAGTCTAGTTACCAACTATGACTTATAGCATAATGCTTCTGGCTCCAAACTGTATGGGAACTTTCCATTCGTGACCTTCCCTTGTTCTTCAACCAGAGTAGCTTCAACATTGTGTCATGGAATTGGTTCAGTCTCAGCCTAATATGCATACTAGCCCTATCCCTGGAAAATAGCATGTTGACAAAATAAGAAAGCTTGACCTTGACTATACTGCTAGGCAGAGAAAAGTTGACTTGAAGCTTGTGTACAAATATCATTGATCTAACACTTGATATATATGTATTGAGGAATCTCTTGAAGTGCTTCTTAAACTGTGGGTTGTGACCCTATATGGGGTATTGAAAAATTTGGCAATAGTAAAAGGTTTCTGAACACAATAAGGAAAAATTAATTGAAAATCAAATGTATAATGAATCCGAGGTGTTTCTGGCAGTGCTTTCCCATGTTGCCTCATACAGCTTCACTGAAGCCTTGGTTCTGAACACACCGCATGATAACTTTGCACTGTGCATATCCTCATGCTACACCAATGAATGCTGTTGAAATGAGAAGAGGCATCACAGATGGAAAAAATTTAAGAAGCCTTATGTAGAGGATTATGTTGCTATCAGTCATACAATCAACAAACTTCTTGTTGATTACTTACTGTATGCCAGGTATACAGAGCAAGGAAAAAATAGTCTTTGCCCTTAGTGAACTCAAATTCTAATTGGTGAGACAACATACAAAGTAACTCTGTGCATGCAAGAAACATGTAGTGTAAATGTAACTTAATCTCTAAAGGAAGACACTAGTGTAGCACCAAAGCGATATTCACAGTACTCACCATCACTATAAATATACCGGCATGGTGCTAAATCACAAAATATAACAGACTCTCTATATAGAAGATAGAAGCAAAACATTTTATTCAGACACTAGAAAACTGAATCCCAAAACTAGTAAGCTTATTCCATCATAGTAGCAAAGAAGCTAATAAGCCACAACAGCACAGAGAGCCACAGCATCCTTTAGCCTTCACACAAACTAACATTTACTCACAAGCCTAACTGTTGCTTACCTGCCATCCTCCCTCCTCCCACTGTTTAGCTGTTCTGACTCTCAGCTTCCTGTGGGTTCTGCTCCACTCTTCAGCAAACTCCTGCTACCACAGGTTCCATGTGACTAAATTCAGCCTATTAGGGGGATAGAGTTTATTTTCAAAGCAGGGGAGGTCTTCATATTCCCTTAGGCTTATTAAGGGGCAGGGAAGATCTTCCACTGCACATTACCATTTCAACTACCAAGCAGGGAAAACTGGTAGGAATTTGGATTTGAGCTCTGTCAAAGAAATCCAGGAAAACCAAGAGGTGGGAATGAGGGACAGAATTCCAGGATTGATGGGATAACCAGTGACAAGGCATAGAGTAAAAAAATTGGGAAATGGTATCATGTGCTAGGAATAGCAACAATACTTCAGTTCTCTGTATTGCTGTATATATGTGAAGCAGAGTAAAATGTGAGACTGGAAAAGTAGGAAGAGATCAGGTTGTGAAAGGGTTTTCGTTTTTCTGCAGGGGGAGAAGATAGGGCAATTGGGGTTAAGTGACTTGCCCAAGGTCACATAGCCAGTAAAAGTAATAAGTGTCTATGTCTGGATTTGAACTCAGGTCCTCCTGGTTCCAGGGCCAGTGCTCTATTCAGTATGCCACCTAGCCACCCCTAAGTGAAAGATTTTAAATGCCAAACAGAGAATTTTCATATTTTGTCCTGGAGATAATAAGAAGTCCTTGGAGTTTATTGACTAAGGGGAATGACAAGGTCAGTCCTGCACTTTAGGAAAATCATTTTGGAGAGATTTGAGGCAGAGAGGTCAACCAGAAGGCTTTTTAATTTATTATCATATTCATTGGTTACTAACCTTCTTGCTAAGTGCCTAATGTGGCTATGAAATAAATTAGTACTTCAAGGCATTCCAGATACTTAGTAGGGTACAGTAAGACCAAAAAAGGCCCTTGACCTCATTCATTCTTCCTGAAGGGCCCAGATTAGCTCTCCTGGGATAGAAATCAAATATATAACTGACAGAAATCTAGGTGCTCTATAGCCCAAGCAAGGAAGTGACCATAGTTACCAAAGTTCATTTTATTTGTGACTACATATATATGCTGAGATACAGACATATATGTCTTCTGTTGACATAAATGTTGACTGTTGCATATTAAATTTTTAAAAATTACATCTAATTTTCTCTTTATTTTTTCTCAATTGCATGTAAACAAAAAATTTTAACATTCATTTTTTTAACAAATTTGAGTTCCAAATTCTCTCCCTTGCTTCCTCCTCCCCCTTTCTTCAGAAGGCAAGCATTTTGACTTATACATGCAATCATGCAAAACATATTTCCATATTAACCATTGCAAAAACAAAAACAAAGCAAACTACCAACCGAAAAAAACCAAATCCCCACCACGAATAATAAAGAAAGTAAAAAAAATAGGCTTCAATCTACATTCAGACTTTATCAGTTCTTTTTCTAGAGGTATATAGAATTTTTCATTATGAGTCGTTCAGAATTTTGACTATTACTTTAGACTTTGACCACTACTGGTCTTGCTCCAGCCACCACTGTTTCTACCCTCCATGTATTTTTTTATTGTAAATTTTGTCTTCTTGCCACTTATCTTATTTGATGACCTTCATCACCTGAATTTTCCCGTTTAAGTCCAACTTCACTTTGGCCACTCATTAGATGGTACAGTGCACTGTGTTGGGCCTGAAGTCCAGAAGACTGATCTTCCTGAGTTCAAATCTGGCCTCAGACATTTACTGGCTGTATAATCTTGATCAAGTCACTTAACCCTGTTTGCCTTAGTTTCCTCATCTGGAAAATGAACTGGAGAAGGAAACAGCAGAGCATTTTAGTATCTTTGCCAAGAAAACCCCAAATGGGTATTAAAGAGTCAGACACAACTGAAAAACAACTGAGCAGCATTATAGACCCATGGTGGATCCCTCTAGACTCTTTCTCTGCCTCTTGTATTTTCTATTTTACATTCATCCTTACTCCAAATTTTATAGTCCTGACTCCTTATCCTGTAGCCCCTGATATCACCTACAGTTCCAGCATCTCCAATTCCTTCCCACTTTTGTTCATGTTGCATGTCAGAATAAGCTTAATAAAACACTAATGGATAGAGTACTGGGCTTATGTTGGGAAGACCTGGATCAAATCCTACCTAAGACACTTACTAGCTCTGTGAATCCAGGGGAAAGTCCCTTAACCTCCTTCTGCCACCATTTCTTTATCTCTAACATGATGGAGTTGGAGGGAGGGTCAAAGACTCCTTCAAACTAGACTTCTGTCATTCTATAATCTTGTGATCTGATCACATCTTGTAAATAAAAATGGTTTTCTCTTGTTTACAACATAAATGGTGACCTCCCTCAGTCTGGTATTCCTACGCATCAGTTTTTCCAACCTCTTACCCCAAACCAAACTAATCTATCTGTGTTTGTATCTATTCTGAGCCTTGCTCATTCTCACCTCTGTACCTATCCAGCCTGTCTTTCTAGACTTGAATTCAAAGACTCTTTCCCCATGAAGTTTTTGTTGTCCAGTCAACCTTAGAATGATTGTCTCTTTCTTATGGCTATCAGATCAAATAAACTCATGTGTAGAAAGGTTTTGCAAATCTTATAGCGTCACATAAATCAATCAACAGGAATTTATTAGGCTCTTAGTATGTGCCAGGCATTGTGTTAAGGTCTGGGGATACAAAGGAAAAGCAAAAACAGTCCTTACCTTCAGTGAGCTATTATTTTTATTATTTTAGTCAATGCATGTGTTGCTAATACACCAAAATTTTAACCGGCAGATCAGGAGGGGTTGTGGTACAAACGGACACTAGGGGGCAGTGAAGGGTCAGGTGTGGTACAAATTATGTGCATTTTAGTACAAGCCAATGATCAGATCTGAGGATGCCTCGACTAAGGAGGCTTCAAGTATAGATATAAATTATTTAACTCATAGGTAATATAAAGAGA
The DNA here is from genome assembly GCA_028646575.1 of Pseudocheirus occidentalis. Lineage (NCBI taxonomy): Eukaryota > Metazoa > Chordata > Mammalia > Diprotodontia > Pseudocheiridae > Pseudocheirus > Pseudocheirus occidentalis. The sequence continues at coordinate 3,621 of JAQQSW010012099.1, read as the reverse complement.
CATCCTGGCGGCAGAAGGGGTTAGCCTGGTGAGCAAACTGTGACAGAAATCAAGGAAGGGAGCAATTAGGTAACTCTAGAATTCCCAAGCTCTCCCTTCTTTATGGATGGAAAACTAGAAGCAAATTCAGTTAGTACAATTAAGATAATGATGATGATGATGATGATGATGATGAAAACTCATCAGTTTACATTTTTATGAAGCTTTTAGATAGACACCGTGACTAGAGCTGACCACAGCTCTCATCATCACTTGTTTGCACAGCATGGCAAGCTATGTACACAGGGTGGGAACCCAGGAGTCCCAAACTTTGTCCTGTTCACCCCAATACCACAATGATGACACAAGGGAATGAGACCCCGAACAATATGTTTTAGGTGTCATTATTCCTATGCCTCTTAGCGTTTACTGTTCACTCCCTAAATACTTATATATACATTTTTTTCTTATTACATGTGGGCTAGTCTTTGCTTACTACAAAACTCTTCACTTGTGAAACGTCTTCCTACTTTGTAAAGCACTAAATATTCTCATGGAAATGCAGTCAACCACTCCCCAGAAGAGAGGAAGAGGGTACCTTCCCCTTCCTAACCACCCCCACCCAGTACATACACAAGCATTTTGTACTGCTTTCTCTCTGTTCCTTTCTCTCTCTATGTCTGTCTCTGTCTCTATCTCTCTCTCACCCATGCAGAACTCTGTGCTCTAGGTAGTAAGAAACTAAGCAAACTGAGAAAGTAGGCAATTAATCCAGATACTCTAGGCCAGTGGTTCTCAGCCTGTGGGTTGTGACCCCTTTGGGGATCGAACGACCCTTTCACAGAAGTCATAGGAGTCACCTAAGACCATCGAAAAACACATATTTCTGATGGTCTTAGGAATCAAGACACCACTCCTCTATCTGTCTCCAGGTGGGTCTGCCCACATGCAGATACGCCCACATATATCTATCATAGGGTCATGGCATTAGGAAGGTTGAGAACCACTGCTCTTGGTCTTTAATTCACTGTAGGATCACTGTAGGAAAGGGGTCTAGACTAGACGCTCTTTCTAAAATCCTTCTTACGCTATCTCCCATGATACTAAAAAAAAGCAGTCAAGCCAGTAAATAAAAGAGTGAACTGCAATTTTAAAATGAGGCTATAATTCAGAGTACAAAACTTCTTAAGAGATTATTTTCATATGAAATGAAGATCTAATGTTTTTTGAATGACAGATCCAACCCAAAGATTATTTATTGTACAAGAAAGCAAGAAAGAAAAAAAAACAGGCGTGATTGAGCAGGCCTTATGTAGTCCACTAAGGCCAAATGGTCTTTGTAATTTGAAAAAAACAAAAAAAACTTTTTGATTAATTTATATAGTGCAAGAGAAGTCAAGAACTAAATAAAATTGAGAAATATGAGTGACTTTTCATTTTGATAGTGACTTCTCTTTTTCTTGAAGTCTAGCACACCCTTAGACATGATGCTAGGCAAAAAACAGCTAGTCAGTCTGGTGATTCACTTCATGGAAGAGAAATAATTTTTTGATGGTCTTGGTTTCTTTGTTTCACAGGTTGAGGTTTAGCTGTTTACTTTTGGCATCCTGCTCTTAGTTTAAAATTAGTAGTGGTTGAAAGTAGTCTTTAGCTCACCAGGTCTAGCATAATCCAGGCTGCTGTCAGCAAGAATGTTATGAGTAACTTCTATATAATTGATGTTTCCTTTGGGATTTGGTCAGTCATATGGTGTCTTGGCAAATGGATTCCTAGTATAGGCTGTGCAGAATTATCCAAATAACACTCATTGTTTTGTTAAGGCAAGTTCCCAGGAGAAATAGCAATGTTGCTTTTTCTCTGGGGCTTAGACTTTACCATTGTCCTGGGAAACATGATTTCATTGCTCTAGGGAATAAAGGCAGACCAAAAATAGAACTCTGTGGAAAGTGTACAATGTATATGAATAAAAATGTTGAACAATGGCTACGTAGTTATTTATCTTGATCTGGTTTTTATGGCCATGACTTTTATTTAATTGGTTTTCCCCAAATTTCATGTATAAACAATTTTTAACATGTTTTTTAAAAATTTTGAATTCCAAATTCTCTCTCTCCTTCTCTTCCCTCCCTGCTCCCTGAGAAGGCAAGCAATTTGGTCAAGACCACACATGTGCAGTTATACTAAATATATTTCCATCTTAGCCATATTGTGAAAGAAAACACAGATCCTGAACCGCCCCAAATCAAGAAAAAGAAAGGAAGCAAAAAAATGTGCTTCAATTTGCATTTAAACTCTATCAGTTCTTTCTCTCAGGAAGGATAGCATTTTCATCTTGAATCTTTCAGAATTGTCTTGGATCATTTTATTATTGAGAATAGCTAAGTCATTCACAGTTGATCATTGAACAACATTGCTGTTACTGTGTACAATGTTCTGTTCTACTTCACTTTTCATCAATTCACATAAGCCTTTCCAGGTTTTTCTGAAAAAAATCTGCTTGTCATTTCTTATAACACAATAGTATTCCATCATAATCATATACCAGAGCTTGTTCAGCCATTCCCCAATTGATGGGCAACCCCCTCAGTTTCTAAATTTTTGCCACAACAAAAAGAGCTTCTAGAAATATTTTTATACATGTAGGTCTTTTTCCTTTTCCTTCAATCTCTTTGGGATACAAACCTAGTAGTGGTACTACTAGATCAAAGGGTATGCACAGCTTGATAGCCCTTTGGGCATAGTTTAATTGTTCTACAGAATGCTCTACAACTTCACCAATAGTGTTAGCCATAAATTTTAAATAAAGTTATTCTTTACTATAAAATTATTTAAGAAAATTCCACATTAAAAAACACTTTATCTTTGCATAATATTCCTAACTGTGAACTAGATCACTTTCTCCACAACATGTTAGGCTAGATTTGCAAGCTTAGTATTTTATTTGGAGTATTAATTATTTGCAAATAAACTTTTGTTTATAACACCAATATGTTAAAAAGTAGTAATGTGTCACATTACCTATGTTCGCTTCAAAAATGTTTCTCTTATTCCCATAGATTGAACCTGTCCAGGATGTTTACTCAATAGTTCACAGAAAATGCCGTTCTCAGTTCACTGATGTTGAAGGTTCTAAAAGAACAGGCGTCCAAACATGGCAGGATGAGAGTGGGATTTATCCCACTGCACATTTAAAACAGAAGCTCTTCCCATCAGTTAATCCTATCATTCCTATTCTGAAATAGTACATTGTATCAAAGGTACTTGTTTAGTTCCATTTCTGATGAAAGAGCAATGAACAAACAGTTAATGGTTTATTGCATGTGCTAATAAATGCAACTGAAATGCTTACTTACACAGGTGTTTTTCTTCCAACATGCGACTTTTTTTTTAACAGCAAAGCATCATCTTTGAATCTAAAGGATTCAACAAGAGGGAGATTAAGACAAAGCAGGACCAAGGGCTGAGATATATGTCCAGTGGGAAAAACAGAAGGACAACAGCAGATACTGTTTCTTTCTTTTTAAAATTTATTTTATTGACTTGTTTGTATACTTTTAGATGACAAGATTCAGTTCCAGAGTCACTTGAGTTTCAGATTTTTCTCCCCTTCCTCCCCACCCCCCACCCCTGCCATGGTGGCAT
>JAQQSW010012098.1:0-12600 GCA_028646575.1 Pseudocheirus occidentalis | reverse complement strand
AGTGTTATGGTTTCTGAATAAAGACCTTGGTTCTGCCTTCCATGTGGAGAGTTTGCTATATTTTGTGATCCAAAACTACACCAACATATTCATAACCATCATGGGTGTTGTGAATATCTCATTATTGATACAATGAGCTCTGTGACCTTGGTCAAGTCACTTAAATGTCTGTTTGCTTTGGTTTACTCAATTGTAAAAGAGGGATAATAGGACGCCTGTCTCACAAGGTTGTGAAAATTGAATGAGATAATATTTATAAGGGACATAGCACATAGGCACTTAATAAATATTTGTCCCCTCTTCCTTAGGATAAAATATAAACCTTTCATTCTAGCATTTAAGACCTTCCATAATCTGATGGCTTTATGAGTTATGAAACAGATGAAATAGTTTCACATAATGACCTATGAGGACCCTTAGAACAGGGTGTCAGAGTAGGAAGGGTCTTTAGAACACAGAATGTCAGAGCTGGGAGGAACCTTAGAACACAAAACCTCAGAGCTGGGAGGGACCTTAGAATGCAGAATGTCAGAGCTGGGAGGAACCTTAGAATACAGAACCTCAGTACTGGGAGGGCCCTTAGGACAGAGAATGTCAGAGCTGGGAGGGCCCTTAGAACACAGAACCTGAGAGCTGGGGAGGCCCTTAGAACACAGAATGTCAGAGCTGGGAGACACCTTAGAACATAGACTATCAGTGCTAACAATGGCATCAGTCTCCTTCATGCTCTCTTCTGGCCAAGCAGAACACAAATCTCAGCCCTCCTTCCCCTTCCTCATTTCAGACTCAGAATCTCACTCTATCCACAAGGCCCGGATCAGATGCTGCCTCTTCAATAACAAAAATAACAACATTTAAATAATGATAATTGCTGGCCTTTAGTACCTTAGAGTTTTCAGAGCACTTTACAAGCATCTCATTTGATACTTACCTACAACCCTAGGCATGTGCTGTTATTATTCCCACTTTACAGATGAGATTCCCATTTTATTTACTAAGATAGGCAGAGGTTAAATGACTTGCCCAGGGTCACACAGTTAGCAAGCGTCTGTGACTGGATTTGAACTCGGGTGTTCTAGACTCTAAGTCCAGAATTCATTTCTTTGGACAGATAGTGACCCATCTATCTATAGCACTTTACATTTCGCAAAGTACTTGCATCATCACAACCCTGTGAATCAGGTGCTACTATTACTCCCATTTTAGAGATTAGGAAACTGAGGTTGAAAGTTAAGTAATTTGCCCAAAGTCATTTAATGCCTATTAAGTGCAAGGTTTCATTCTAGGCAGTAGGAAGATACAAAAACAAAGCAGTCCCTATCCTCAAGGAACTTATATTCTATGGGAGGAAACTTCACGACCAAAGAGAAGTTATTACAAAATAGGTAGGAAGGAATTTGGGGGGAGGTTATATTAGGAATAACCCGGGGGGATCAGCAAAGCCTGTTTCTGCGATTCATAGAATGTTGGTCCCATGAGTCACTGTCGCTTTCTCCCTCTCCCCAAATTTCCCTGGAATACTTTGCCCAGGCTCTGCTTCCAGACTCCTCTCCATGGCCTAGAGCGAGGGTGTGTATGTGTGTGCATGTGTGTGTGTGTGTGTGTGTGTCTGTCTGTCTGTCTATCTGTGTGTGTGTGGGGGTGTGTGTGTCTATCTGTGTGTGTCTGTGTGTGTGTCTGTGTCTGTGTCTCGGTGGGCGTATGTGCATGTGTATGTATGTCTCTGTGTCCTTATGTGTGTGCATGTGTACATCTCTGTGTGTATGTGTGTTCTCATGCATGTGGGGTACATATGTATGTATGCATGTGTGTGTACGGGACAGGGAGCTATCCATGCTGGAAAACCATCATCTGGGGGCTCTGAGGACCCAGTGGACCTTTGGGTGCCAGATTCTGCAGCCCCGCTCAAAGCTCCCTCAGAACTCAGAGGCAGCTCAGAGGTCCAGTGAGTGGATGTTGGTGCCAGGAAGAACTAAGGTCAAATCTAGCATAAGAGATCCCCATAAGTGTGTGACCCTGGACAAGTCACTTAAATGCTGCCTGCCTCAGTTTCCTCAATTGTCAAGTGTGGATAATAATAGCTACCTACCCCCCGCGGTTATTGTGAGGCTCAAATAAGAAGATAATTGTCACTTAGGATGGTGCCTGGTATATGGTGGGTGCTTAATAAATGCTTATTTCCTTCCTTCCTTCGCCTATCTCTTAGGCAGCTAGGTAGAGCAGGACTTAAAGGGCTAGATGTGGAGTGAGGAAGGCCTGATTCAAATCCCCACCTGGGTAAGTCACTTCAGCCTTTTTGTGTGTGTGTGCTTTTTGCTTTTTGGAGGGGAGAGGGCAGGGCAATTTGGATTAAGTGACTTGTCCAAGGTCACACGGCAAGTTTTGTGTTGTGTCTGAAGCTGGATTTGAATTCAGGATTGGTACTGTATTCGCTGTACCACCTAGCTGCCCACTTCAACCTTTTTCAGCCTCAGTTTTTTTTATCTGTAAAATGGGGCTAATAGCAACACCTAGCTCAGAGGTTGATGCCATGGTTATTTGGATACTAGCTATGATTCTTATGGGCTTCCCTTTGCATTTTGCTTTATTTGTGCAGGAAGCTGGGCTCACATATAAGTACCCCAAAGTTGGTGTTATTTGCCCAGGGAAAGAAGAGTGTGTAATTAAGTCAGGTGTCCTTAGGAGAGGCAGGCCTGCCTTTGGCACTGGAATTCTCTAGCTTATCTTATATAATGGGCCTGTTTGGTCCATTCTCCTCCATTTAGATGAGAGTTTTTAATGTGAGGGCTGTGACCTTGTTTTAAAAATATTTTGACCACTGCATTTTAATATAATTGGTTTCTTTTCTAATCCTATACATTTTTTATGCACATTACTCTGAGTAGGGGTCTATAGGCTTCCTCAGGCTGCCAGTGGGGTCTAGGACACAGAAAAAATGGAGACCCCCTTCCATAAAGCTAGTAACTATATCCCCAGAGAGGAGGCATGAGAAAGATAGCACCTGGGTTTGCAATCTCCTTGACCTCTTGGTTGGAGATACTGGCCAAGGGCACCTCTAAGGCCCTATAGGTTCTATAGACAGCTGTCCATTTTCTGAGCAGCTCAAGCACCTGACTTGCCTATGTCTTCCAGCCCTGTTGGGCTGTGCAAAATTGTCTCCATTGTTATTGAAGTAACATTTAAGGCAGATCCTCTTTGGCCCATGCCTTATTTGCTAATCTGGCTTGAGAAACAGGATTAAATTTCCTATTTTCTTGTACTTCGGTTATATTTCTGACCCAACCAGTCTTTGAAGTTAGGAAGTTCATTGACTTCCTCTCCTTTCCCTGAATTTCAGCTCTCCTGTAATTAAGCAGTGTAAAGGGCTAAGTTCGGTTCTAGAAATAACTCTAGAGAAGAGACCTAGCCTGGTCTGGAATGTGCGGCGGGAGGAGAAGAGGGGGCATTTAAAAGCATATTTCCAAATGCTCCAGTCCCCGGGAAAACAGGACACACACACAGCCTCCCTCTCCCCACCGGCTTCCCCTGGACCCTGGCGGGAGGCCCAGGGTTATCATTCATGGGGTGCCAACAAAGTGCTAGGTACTACTCAGAACACAGAAATAGGCACAGTCTTTTGCCTAGGGAGTTCATGAGCTCTGGAGCCCAGATCAAAACAATGGGGCCTTGGTTCAAAGATGCTGATTTACATCCATGTGCATATATTTAAATACATTTACAACTGGCTAAAGGAAACTAGAAGCATCAAATCTCAACAACAAAAAGCTGACCTGGCCATCAGGAAATGCTGACTCATAGGATTGCAGGCTCTTTGATTTAAAGTCCAATCCACTCCTCTCCTTTTTACTGGTGAGGAAACTGAGGCACAGAGGCGAGGTGACCTGCCTAAGATCACACAGCTAGTACTCTGAGTATCTAAGGCAGGATTTGAACCCAGTTGGGTTCTTGTCCTGACTCCACATCTAGTACCTGTCCACACTGACCCCTGCCATGAACTTAAGCTGTGATCTTGAATATAAATCCTTAAATCTCTCTGGACCTCAGTTTCCCTATTTGTAGTAATAAAAACAATAAAAGCTCCCATCTACACAATGGTCTGGTTTACAAAGCAATTAAAAAAATAATGACCCAATAAGGTCAACATTGTCACCACAATTATCTGCAAAACGAAGGCATTGGATGGGTTCTGGTGTCCCATTCTCAGATTCTATGAATTCATGAAGCTATGAAATTCTCAAGAGGAAACTTAAAATGGCTTTTTGGTGTGTGTGTGTGTGTGTGTGTGTGTGTGTGTGTGTGTGTGTGTGTGTGTGTTCTTGAGGAAAGAGCAGGCAGCAGGAGGCAGCTAGGTGGCACAGTGGATAGAGTTCTGGGGTTAGAGTCAAGAAGACCTGAGTTCAAATCTAGCCTCAGGCACTTACTAGCTACGTGACCCTGGACAAGTCACTTACCCTCAGATGACCTCATTTTCCCCTTCTATAAATTGGGGATAATAATAGCATCTACTCCCCAAGGTTGTTGTTAGGATCAGAATGAAATAATGTCTGTCAAGTGCTTAGCACAGTGTTTGGCACATTGGATGCTATATAAACTCACACTGTTATCATTGGTATGGAAACCTTTGTAGAAGTGACGTCCGAACGTCAGAATTCCAGACCTTAGAGAGAGGGAGGAGGTCACTCCATCCATCCCTCTGCCTCAAGGCAGGCCTACCCCTCAATTAGTCAGGCAACCGATGGACATTTATTAAACACTTAATATGGTCCAATTACTGTTCTAAGTGCTGAGGACAGACCCCTTGGCAGAATGGAAAGGTGAGAGCAGGTGGTTTCAATGGCCATGAAGGCAACTGAAGCAGGCACTGTGGAGCCTTAGAGGTTGGTCAGACGTGGACGACGCCAAGGTCAGCCACTGCACCCCAGGCCATCGCCAGTCATCCTGCCTTTTGTCTTGCCACTGGATTTCTATGATTCAGGAATAGAGTGTGAGGCTGAGGACTACACAGCCTTGCCTCCCTTAAATCCAGTTCTCAAGCTAGTGGAGACATCACTCCATCGTGTCATTGATGCTCTTTGAAAATGAAGAATGAGGGGCAGCTAGGTGGCACAGTAAATAGGGCACTGACCTACTCAGGAGGACCTGAGTTCAAATATGGCCTCAGACACTTGACACATTTACTAGCCATGTGATTTTGGGTGAGTCACTTAACCCCAATTGCCCTCCAGTAAGGAAGGAAGGAAGGAAGGAAGGAAGGAAGGAAGGAAGGAAAAGGAAGGAAGGAAGGAAAAGGAAGAAAATGAAAGATGAACAACAAGAAAAAGGGACAATAGTCCCTGCTCTGAGGAAGCTTACAAGGTAACTTTAAAAGCAGATGTCAGTAGGAGCTGTTGGGGGTGGAGGAAGACTGGGAAAGGGGTCAGCCATCCCTCTGGTATTCCAGGATCACAGATGTAGAACTGGAAGAGGTTTCAAGAAATCATCTAATCCATCTCCATCATGGGATAGATGAGGAAACTGAGCCTCAAATTCACACAGTTATTAAATGAGGGAAATCTGTTTTATCCTTTCACACTTGGGGAAAGAAGGTGCAGGTTCTCAGTCCACCCCTTGCCTGGAAGTCTCAGTCAGAGAGAGAGAGAGAGAGAGAGAGAGAGAGAGAGAGAGAGAGAGACAGAGAGAGAGAGACAGAGACAGAGACAGACAGAGACAGAGAGAGAGATAGATAGAGAGAGAGAGAGACAGAGACAGAGACAGAGAGACAGAGACAGAGAGAGACAGAGACAGAGACAGAGACAGAGACAGAGACAGAGAGAAACACAGAGAGAGACAGAGAGAGAGAGACAGAGAGAGAGAGAGAGAGAGAGAGAGAGAGAGAGAGAGCTGGAAGGAGTTCTAGGGGCCATCTGGTCCAACTCTTCGATATTGAAGAAGAAGATATTGAGCCCTAAAGAAGAAACCTCTCTGGGACCCAGCAAGTGACTTGCTTAGGGGTCACCAGGCCAGTGACTAGTAGGACCAGGCTCCCTCTGACTTCAGTCTAACTCTCAAGTCCTGCTACTGAAGCTTTTGCAAACTTTGGACCTGCCTTCAGTTGCTGAGGATGGTAATGCATCTTCAGGACTCAAGGAACACAAGGGGATGGGGGAGGGTTTCTTGGTTTCCTTTGCCAGGGACTTTGCAGTCACACAGTCTAGGATTGACAATGAGCTTGGGTATGCTTATGGTGACTTATCAGGAATGGCACATTCCCTTTGATGTTAAATTCATTCTCTTTGTTGGGTTGCAAAGAGAAAAGCAAGATGCTCTTGGAATGGACTTGTTTGTGTTTGATCTGAATACAGAATTGTTCTCTCAGCACTATTGGTGATTATGCAGAGGCAAATCCTAAAATAATATTGAATTTCCTCTCATAATTTGGAGGGAAAACACTTATCCAGAATTAAGCAGGGATGGGGGTGGGAGACTTTCATCTCTGGGCCTGGGGAGGCCTAGGCCGACCTCCCGGGGCAGAGAAGAATGTGGGTCTCTGTGTTTGTGGTTCAGTCAGCGCTGCTGGTGGCCCTGTCTTTGGTAGCTCACCAGCATAAAGGGTCAGATCTGCAGAGTGTTACTATTTTAAAGAAAGCCTTTGAAAAATGGTGCCCTTGATAGGAGGATTCCACACGTGGAGTGGGGATGAGACGAGGGCACACAGTGGTCACACTTATAAAATGGCTTATGGCCAGAGGGTCAGGTGAGGGGTTTCAGGATACCATTAATGTTGCTTAAAAAAACAAAAGGAGTAACAGCAACTTATATTATGTGGCAATTTCTTTCCATGATCTCTTCTGATCCTTACAGTTTTGGGAGGTAGGTAGTCAAAATACCAGCCCTGGGATGGAGGAAGAGGGAAGAGTACATGGCTTGGAGGGAGAACACCTGGCTTTGTGTCCAAGGCAGACATTTGATCTCTGAGCCAATTTTCCCACCTGTAAAAAGGGAATTGTCATCTCAACTGCCCCTTATTGAGTTAGGAAGAAAGTGCTTTGTTACTCTTGAAAGGGCTGCAGAAAGGTAAGCTGTCATTGTTATCTGCATTGTACAGAAAGAGAAACTGAGGCATTGCTTGGTTTAGCTAATGTGGCTAATAGAGGTCTCAAAGTTCTTTTCTGGCTCAGACATTCTATTTCTAGGTTCCTTTTCACGGCTGACCTTCTGTGTCTGAAGGGTTCTCTCAGCTCTAACATCCTGTTTCTTTATTCTATGGCTATTACCTTGGTAAATTCACATCTTTCTTAAATGTCTCCTTTTCTCAGTTTATCCTGTCACAATTTGAATTCAGGCCCTTGTCACCTTTCTCTTGGACTACTATAATAACATTTTTATTTGGTTTTAAAAGAATTAACAGGCCTTTATTCTCTTTCTCACACTCAGGTCTTCTTGACCTCTTCTATGGACTGTTGTACCTAGCTGACCTAGTTATGAGTTATGGAACACTGCAGTAGCTGAAGAATTAAAAGTAGGTTATCACTCTGAGCAGGACAGCGGATAGATTGCTGGGTCTGGAGTCAGGCAGATTCATCTTCTTGAGTTCAAATGAGACCTCATATACCTACTAGTTGTGTGACCCTGGGCAAGTCACTTAACCCTGTTTGCCTCAGTTTCTACATCTGTCAAATGAGCTGGGGAAGGAAAGGTGATGGACTCCAGTATCACTGCCAAATGGGGTCATGAAGAGTTGGACATGATGGAAATGAATGAACACACAAAAAAATCAGTCAAAAGGAATTGGAGAGGCACGTCATGGGTATGACTTGGATGTAGCACTTGGCAAATGAGGGTCTATCATGAAGACCTAGAGCAAAGGATGCTGTCAAATAAAAGTATGATTGAAGAAGAAGATAAATGGAAGGAAGGAAAAAAGGAAAGAGTGAGGGAAGGAAGGAAAGATCAACCAACCAACCAAACAAGTATTCATTCACTACGTGCCAGATACTGTGCTAAGGGCTTTATTATCTCATTTAACGCTCCCAGCTCTGGAAGGTAGGTGGTATTGTTATCACCAACTAAGGAAACCGAGGCAGATGGATATTAAGTGAATTGCTCAAGGTCATATAGCCAATAAGTGGGATTTGAACTGGGGTCTTTCTGAATCCAGGCTTGGCAGGCCCATGAACAGTCTGTGTGCTTCATTATTATCCTTGAGAAACCAGGAGAAAATGAGGAAGGTACCCAGAATGTTGGGTGGATTGATGGCAGGACGTGGGCAAGAGTTGTCAAGGTTGAGAAGCCATAGATGAGTTTTCCATCTGCCTTGATAAAACCATAGCTGCGCTTGACTATGTGAGTGTCCATAGTACCTTAATAAATCTTTGGTGAATTGAATTCTTCCAGTCAGGGAAGGGGAACCTGTGGCTTAGAGGCCGCATGTAGCCCTCTAGGTCCTCAAGTGTGACCCCCTGACTGAATTGAAACTAATTGTTCTGTGAAGTTTGGATTCAGTCAAAAGGTTGCACTTGAAGACCTAGAGGGCTACATGTGGCCTTGAAGCCGCAGGTTCCTCATCCCTGTTCCAGATATTCAAAACACCTTTTTCACCCATTATTTTATAGAGCTTCCTAGAATCTTTGCAAAGTAGAAAGGGGGAAAGGTACTCATTCACACCTTGTATAAGTGAAAAGAATTATGAATAGAAGGATTAAGTAATTTCTTCCTGAGTGGATAGTAAGTGACCTCAGCTGCGCCCCCCTCCAAAAGGATGTATACCTGTCACCATCACCCTAGAAATCCAGGTCTAGCCATATTGAAAATGACACATGAGGATGGGGGTGCAGATTATAAAGTGTAACTGACAGACACACTGCCCAAGGTGAACCAAGCAAAGCATCTGGTTGTAAAGAAAACTGGAAACAGATCTCTTTCAGTCCAGTAACCCAAGGTACCAGTGACAGAGAATGCTACCATCTGGAATAGAAGACTGAGAAGAAGACACAGTGTGTCTCCAGCAGTGGAGCAATGCAAGCTGTCCTATTTTATTATCTTGAGGGACGCCACTTACAATCACTCAATTATAGCAATTAAGTCACCTTGCAAATGTGTTTCATAAGGAGGCAACAGATGATTCAAAGGCTGATGACAAAGGGCCTGAGTAGTTAGCTCGCATTACCTGCTGAGCTCAGCTGGTGTCCCCTGAGCTGAGATTATACCTGACCTCTCTGGGAAGTGTTTCTCGGAGCAAGATGAAGGAGAGAAAATGAAAAGTCAACTCAGGTACATTTCGGGGGTGTTGGAAGAAAGGGGTCAGTAAGCGACATTGCATCCTGACAGTGGAACAATGGAATCCTGATGATCCGCTTGACAATGGAACCAGCATCTCTGCAGAGCTATTCCCAAGCCTGGTTCCACAGAGTAGGATGGAGCATTCTTCTGTTATCTCAGAGGGAAACTGTGCACTTCTGATGTATCCCCTGTGCCGCCTGAGATTGGAAGGGATTCACCAGTCATTGTCTCCAGAGCTCACATGTCTGGCTGTGCTCTTGGTCAGGGGCAGAACTTTAAAACGAGAAGTGACTTTCTTTGATTAAAACCTTGTTGGTACCTGTGATTGTGAGAAGAAAATGCAGGCATTTGTGCCCGTGGTGGTGGTGGTGGCAGTGACGGCAGCGGCAGTGGGGTGTGTGTGTGCATGCACATGAGTGTGCACACGTGTATGAATGTGTGTGCACTCGTGCATGTGTGTGCATGTGTGTGCACGTGTGTGTGCATGCATCACATGGTCATTTAGAAAAAAAGGTGTAAGATGTGAGTAGCTGCTGTGGCTGAGGACGGGGTGTGGAAAAAAGGAAGGGGAAAGAAGGAAGGAAACTGTCATTCCGATGAAAGAGGAAATTCAGTAAAACTGATGGAGACCTAAAATCAGTCTTGACTTTCATAACTCACAGAAATAAGAACTGTTACTTTTATAGCACCGGGCAAATCTTATCTCATGAGCTCTTCACAATAACCCTGACCTGTGGTCATTACTTTACATGCAGGGAAACTGAGGCTGTGGGAATTCAGGTCCCCATAATCAGTTATATTTGAAAAGCTCTGCCAGGGCTCTGATTTTCCACAACTGATTTCTATGAGGAGATATACCTCATGCCAGCACCCGTTTTTCCTCCTGGTTCTTCTGTGTTTTTGAATTAATTTCAATCCGCATTTATGCTAATTAAGCATCTCTGAGAGTAGAAGGTTGGTACAGCACGTTCGGAGGCATTCAGTAGGTATCAAGGTATAGCAGAAGTGGAATTTGAACTCAGAATCCTAGCAATTCAAAGTCTAATGTTTAGTTTTTCCCCCTACTGAGTGACACTGCCAGAAAATCTGAAGAGATCATTTCATTCAGCTTCCTCGTTTTACAGAGGATGAAACAGAGACCTAGAGGGACAACTTGGTGAACACAGTCCTGGATCTGGAGTCAGGGGATTTGGATTAGAATCCTACTTTTGCTACTTTCCTGTGTAGCTTTGGGCAAATCACTTTCCCTCTTTGGGCCTCAGTTCTTGGTCTGTAAAATGAAATGGTTGGTCTAGATGGGAGCTAGGACTCCTCCCAGCTCTAAGTCTAAGGATGAAATGACTTACCCAGGATCACACAGCCAGGAAGTAGCAAATCCTCACAGCAGATCCAGGGCCCTCTAAACAAAATACATCAACCTATCTTTTAAGGGCCTAGATGGTCCTGTATCTTTGCTTTTGGGTTTTGGGTCAGGGTGGAAGAGGGAAAACTTAAGTGGACGTTATATTCAAAATAGACAAGTGAATGAAGTGTGAGTGGGCTACTCCTTTGCCACATATCCCTAGGTCTTCATCTTCATTCTAACCTAAGGCAATATTTATGTTTGAAAAAGGCTTGATTTTCAACTATTTATCTTCATCAATTGTCATAGCCCAGGTCTGCGCTGACTCATACCAACAACCCCTCCCCCCATTTTTTTCCCTCTTGACTGATTGATGTCTCTGAATTAATTTCATTTCTATTCCTATGTAGCGCCCTCTGTGATCCGAAGTGCTGGGTGTTCAGAACTCCTGCCTTCTTCCTGTCCCTTCTGTCACCTCTGTGTGAGATGCTCTTCAGGGCATTCTTTTCTGTGTCCCTCCCAAATGTCACCAAATAGTCGTGACCAGTCCCTAGCAGTCACCCAGGGCTGGCTGCTTGAGGTAGAGGGGCTCAGTGGAACTTGGAGATGGAGAAGAGGCTTGGGCATCACCCATCTTCTGCTTTTTGCGAAGTCATCCTTCACCCTTCAACTTCACCTTACCTCCTTCAACTCTCCAATACCATCGCTCTTCCCAACTGCCCTTTACACAACCTAAAGGTTTGTTTCTATACATTATCTCATCTGATCCTCACATTATCTCCATTTTACAGATGAGGAAACTGAGGCTAGGAGAGATGATGCGATTTGCCAGGGCCACACAATCAGTAAAGGTCTGAGGCAAAATGGGAAGCCCTTTAATGCCCAGCTGTCACTTTGCATTGTGGTCTTGACCCTGCGATGGGATGCTTCTTGTGTTGTTTGCTCTGATTTTCTTCATTTATCCATTATACAGTTTCCAGCCCCCTCTCCACCCCTTGCAAGATTTTGTGTCTAGGTAAGACATGCTAAATAAGACTTCAAAGTAAATTATTTTTAAACCCATATATTTGGTCCCTTGAAATCTGCTTCCATTCCCAAATCTTTGACTTAGATGGTCCCCTCCCAAAATTGTAGAGATTTTATATTAATTTTCTATGTATGTTTTCCCCCATATACATGTTGCGTGTTCCTCTTTGTATCCCTGGTGCTTGGCACAGTGCCTGGTATACAGTAGGTGCTTCATAAATGCTCATTGATTTATTCTGGTTTGAAGAGCTTTATGTGCTATTGGGTATTAGAGCCATCTGTTTTTGTTGTCTTATTCTCTAAAGACTAGGATGTCAGCTCCCTGAGGGCAGGGGCCATGACTTAAGGAACAGTGTAGCATAGTAGATAGAGCATTAGACTTGGAATCGGGAGCCCGGGCTTTGAATCCTAACTCAGACACTTCTTATCAATGCAATCATGGGCCCTTTAACCATTTAACCCTTCAGTTTCCTCATCTATAAAATAATGGACAGTATTTGTATTATCTCCTTCAGAAGGTTTTGTAAGGAAAGTGCTTTGCAAACCTTAGAGTATTACACAAATGCAAACTATGATATAAACTCTGGATAATACCCACCATAGTGTTCTGCATGGAATAGGTTCTCCATGACTTATATTAATTAATTTCTATTTACCCATAATGATTGCTGTGAGTCACACAAGATGGGTCAGCCTAAAACTTCTTTCTTTCTTTCTTTCTTTCTTTCTTTCTTTCTTTCTTTCTTTCTTTCTTTCTTTCTTTCTTTCTTTCTTTCTTTCTTTCTTTTTCTTTCTTTCTTTTTCTTTCTTTCTTTCTCTTTCTTTCTCTCTCTCTTTCTTTCTTTCTCTCTCTCTTTCTCTCTCTCTTTCTTTCTTTCTTTCTCTCTCTCTTTCTTTCTTTCTTTCTCTCTCTCTTTCTCTTTCTTTCTTTCTTTTTCTTTCTTTCTTTCTTTCTTTCTTTCTTTCTTTCTCTC